>JAYJMB010029714.1:19557-73044 GCA_036873735.1 Pouteria campechiana | reverse complement strand
AATTATTTTCCTTTTACAATTAAAACCAATGTTCCAAGAACTGGACCGTTAATTGAACCAGCCAATAAGCTCGTTCCGTTCAAACCGGTTGCACCATTCATTTGAATGGATTTGAATGGTGATGTCTTCATAATATAATTATGATGTTGTAAAATTTTAATGAATTTAAAAATATATAAATATTATAAAATTTGAATAATATAATAATTATATTATATATGATGCAATGATTCCATAGCCCAGGACAACTAGGAACAAAATATAATAATCAACATGAAAAAGTATAATTACTATTCATGGATCATGATGGCAAAGTTTTAAAAATGGATTAAATAAAACATACAATCTAATTGCCAACACTAACAAGTAATAAAAAGTTGAAAAAAAATGAAAAAAAAGGTAGAATATGAAAAAGTAAAACTTACAAGGAGTGTCGCTGCTCGCCGGAAATGAACATGCACGGCCGCTGTCCGTTGCCACGCACCACTCTCTGTGTATGTCACCTTCCAACGCACGAAACAGAGATGCCTTAGCCGCCGCCTCTGCTGCCCTGACGCGCCGCTGCCTGCTTCTTCTTCGGTGAACCAGCCCTTCGTCGCTGGCTTCTCCTCCGACGAGCAGTCCTCCCGCTCCCTTCGTACGCCGCCGACGCAGCAATAGGCTGCTCTATTTACGGCGGAACCAAAAACCCACCAGCGTCACCTCCTCTGCACACGATGCTAGCACAGGCTAGCACACCGACGCAACAATCATGTCTGCAAATCTGCTGCCATAACTTCCTGTTGCTATTGATCTTCACCACCGATCGGTACAGCAACCTGCCACACGGGTCACCAAAATCCAGCCGGATGACGGTACTGTCGTGGATGGGCGCCGCCGGAAGGGAAGAGATGGGAAGACGGCGGAAAGCCACAGACCGAAGAGCGACTAGTGAGGGCGTCGGCCGGGCTGGGTATCGCAGTAGGATTTTTCTTAGGCTGGACCGCGGTTCACACGGTTTTGCCTTATCAGCACCGGTTCAACCGTACAGGACCATGACCGGACGAACCAACCCGTCCGGTACGGTTTTAATTACACCGTTCATCCTGCCAAGCCCAACGCTCGGGAGCTACTTGGCCGATCGAGTTTTGAGAAAATGGAACAAGAAAAGAAACTTACGCAATCCAATCTATTTATTTTTTTATTATTAAATTAAAACCATAATGGAAAAATGAAAATATTTATAATTACTTGAATAAAAAATAAATATCATACTAAATTTTTCTTTTTATGTAATTTTGTTTGCTTAAATAATAAATTATTCTAGTTTTATTAAATACTATTTTATGATTTGAATTAAGATTAAAATTAATAAAAATTCAAAATTTTGCTATTATTAAACCATGACTAAAATCAAATTATTTAATTTAAATCTTTTTTAATTTTTTTTATAATTTTAATTTTAATCCAAATGAGAAAATAGTCTCAAATATTTATTATTTAAGCATACGAAATTATATAAAAATAAAAATTTTAATATGATAAATTTTTTATCCAAATAATCATAAAATATTTCTATTTTTTATTTTAATTTGATAATAAAAAATTAAAAAAGATTAGATTACCTAAATATCATTTCTTCGTTTCGCAGGTATTCCGCGTGCAGGGGGAGGGTATCCTGTTACTTGGAAGTTTCCCGAACCTTGCAGAGAGTATACGGGAAGTCCAGAAGCTCCTAGAAAGCCATTATTACTCGACTGGAAGGCTCCGGCCCTTTCTCGTGCTATAAATGTGCTCTTCCTTTTCTCTCTCTCACCAGTATCCACCACCGGCAGCAGTAGAGCTTTCACCAAATCCGTGCAGAGAGGTAAGATGGACGTGAGGATGATGGACCTCGAGAATCCGATCATCTCAGCCCTGCATCAGATGCTGGACCACCACAACTTCGACGATCAAGGTCCGATGCACGCCTACGTCCGCGACGCGAGGGCGATTGCCTCCACTCCAGCGGACGTGAAGGAGTACCCGAATTCGTACGTCTTCGTGATCGACATGCCGGGGCTGAAATCCGGGGACATCAAGGTGCAGGTGGAGGACGACAACGTTCTCGTCATCAGCGGCGAGCGGAAGAGAGAGGAGGAGAAGGAAGGGGAAGCCAAGTACTTGAAAATGGAGAGGAGGGTGGGGAAATTCATGAGAAAATTCTCTCTGCCAGAGAACGCTAACACAGATGCAATCTCCGCCGTGTGTCAGGACGGCGTGCTTACCGTCACGGTACACAAGCTGCCGCCACCGGAGCCTAAGAAGCCAAAGACCATTGAGGTGAAGATCGCTTAAAGATAGACAACCGGGCAGGCTATGTCTTCTTCTTCTTCTTCTTTTGTTCTTCTTTTTGTGTGTGCGCGCCCGCGCGCCGTAGCCGTAACAACAGCTTAGGAGCTGTTTGTATGCCCATGTAATGAGATGCGCTTGCATTTGTACTGAAAGTTGGATATAATCATCAGTGTTTTTGGTTGCCTTTCTAAAATCACTGGTGAAGAAAAACAACTTTTGTTTCTCTTTTCATCTCAAAATAAATACATCCATCCAAATATGAAATAAATTGAAGCTCAGCATGACTATTTTACCGTTGTAATAATGACTGCAAAATGGAGAGGATAAATTATTAAAATGAATTACTCGAGTTATCGCCACACTAACTAAACCCGGTAAGAGTACTCTCTCACATGCTATAAGTCAGAGACCATTAAGGTTTATTAGCCCTTGGAATTAGGTCAGCATGCGAACGTAAGCCGATGTAGATGACATATGCCCTGCTTTTGGCACTCAAACTTGTTGGGGTTTTTAAATTAACCCTAGATGAGGGTTGATTGAGCAGACACCACAACTCTTCCTTTGGTGCATGACAAAACTTGGACATGATCAGTATCGCCAAATAACTGGCATACAAGATTGCAAGAACGGGGTGAAATGCATGATTGCTTCATTTGGCAAAATCAAACAAGTGAATGGATGTGGACACTCTCCTCCATGAAAAGGTTAACCATTTTCTTCAGGTGGAGGCTCATAAATAAATCCGGTAATGATTGGAATCATCAATTTCTTGCCGGAAGCAAGACACTACATATTAGTTCTTTGCCTCCCCAAGGGAAAATGGGACAACATTTGGGCTTTCTTGAGAAAGGCCGTTGTAAGAGGAACACCACCTCTGTGGCAAGCTTTCTTCTTTGGATGTGTCTGGCACTTTCCAATTTTCGTTTGGTTCATCCCATTGACCGTGCTTGTTTGGTTGGAAGCTTTTGAGGTCTCCCTCTTCTTACATACTGGAGTCTCTGGTCCATTCACAGCACCCTTCCTATTGAAAACAGCAATGAAAAAGCCTTCCATGTCCTCTCGTAAATCTGTCCTTAGCAAGCAGTTGGCTGAGAGAGAGAGAGAGAGAGAGAGAGAGAGAGAGAGATGCCACCACATCAGATAAGTCTACTTGAGCAGAATCTGTTGGGATCTCGTGAGCATACTCACATCCTTCGAAGACTGGCAACCCACGACGAGGCCACTGTGGGAGTGGTGTTCCTAAGTGGAAATTGAGTGACGTGGCAAGTGGGAGGACCGACTTGATGACATCTTCATTTTCTTCTTGGTGAATGGAGCATGTGCTGTACACAACCCTTACAACAGCAGGGACTGAAAATGTTGACACGTATTATGATATAATTATCCAGGAATAGGGAAAGAAATTTTAATGAAAATCTCAGAGGGATATTAGGATCCTGGATGAAATTTAAAAAAGATTTGACCTAATACATTTCTTAAGGCTTGAGATTTTTCAAAATACTAGTTAGATTTGTAACATTTGGTATCAAAGTAGGTTTAACATCCCAAGTCTTGAATTTTAAAAAGATCTATTTAGGAGTAAATGATTTAGAGAATAATGTAAGTCGTTCTATGAGGAAAAAATTACCTTAGTTTTTTAGAGTGAAAGCAATTTAAAGCAATTTAGAGTAAGAGCCCTTAAGAAGTGGCTACTTTACTAATAGACTGAAAGCAGCCTAGAGGTAGCGATATTGAGGATGTCATTCATGAAGCTGGGGAGGTTTGATAGAATCCTGAATGGCAAATAAAATAATTTAATCTAGCATGTTACTTAATCCTTGGGCCAAATTCCATGGAAATTTCTATGGAAAATGGTCTCTTTGAGGCTGGATGATATTAAAATCCAATATGTTCATCAAGCTTACCAATATAATTTTAGTAATGACTCAAAAACTTATCTCAATTAAAGACTTAGGTGGAACACAAAATGTTATCACATTTAAAAGTGAATGTGCACTGTTTATTATTTTCTCCTTGTCTGTGGTCCACTTATGCCTCTGACTTGCACATGTACTTACAGACCCAGCATCCTTGCTGAAGAAAGGGCATAAAAAAAAAGGGAAGGAATTTTGGAAAAGAGATGATGGGAAAAATTCGGAAAGAACACAAGGGAAACATGCCCACGGGTGCACATGCACACAAGCCTCCATGCTACATGCATGAACACCTACATGCTCTTCAGATGTTTGCAGATTACAGAGGCTGTGTCATGCTTTTATTAAACAGCAACATTTGGAAATCATTTCCTAAAATATAAGTATGGTCTTATTTGAAATTCGTTTCCTGAAATACATTGCTATGCAACTTCCTTGAGAGTAAATTTTAAAGAAAATCAGTGAGGGATAAGATTTTGTATGGAAGGGGCAAAACATACAGGATAAGGCATGTTCAAGGGCCCGTTTCTGAAATGCAGCAAGCTTCTTAATTCGTTGCATGTCAGCAAAATCACCTATAATGCAGCCAAATATAAAGGAGATTGGTTAAGCTGTCTAAAAGGAAGATGATTACACATGTCAATTAAAAAAATGTTAGACAACAAAGAAAGAAGATATATGTTAAAGGTAGTTGTTTGTCTGAAGATTGATGCTCCCTTCTCATGAGGCTTACCTGCAATTAGATAAAGGGGGGAAAAATACTTGCAAAGAATGTATAATTCAACTCAAGCTTAACTGCATGGTATAAACTTGTGGATGAATAGCTTCTAAACTAGAGCCAATAGAAACATTAGATTAAGGGTATTAACAAGAAAAGGGAATGATGGATTGAAGCTAACATTTATGAGAGAAGCATATAATCACCTGCAGAATATGAAGGAAGCAGGTAATCTAATCTCTCTGCAGCTGTTCCAGACCCAGAACAGGAAGGATCTAAGAGAATGGCATGAACCTGCATGCAATGATCATCATATAGTCAGGCAACCAATGACCAGATCACATCACCCACTGCATAAGATTTGACTAAATTAATCAAATTAATTACCCCCATCGTCTGACAAACTGCAAAACAAGTTAACTGTTATTGTGCATCTCGAACCCTAAATTATGCATATTCAAAACTCGCAAGTCTAAAATCTGCAGTAATGTCACCAAGAGAAATTGAAACAAAGGAACTAAGTCAGAGCTTAGCATATCATATGTACCTTTGAGTACAAGGGATCATTTGTATTAATATCCAAAAAGTCTTTATGCAGGACTACAACATCTTGAAATCAGGTCAAGGTTGGAACAATCACCATAACACATTTGCTGAAATGACATGCCAGGGGAATTTAACAAATAAAAATATGTAACCAAGCTTTAATTCACTAAATGACCAGCAAGTTGAGGTGGAAATCAAAGCTGTAACACTAAAAATAGAAGTAACAAGGCTGGAAGAATGGTTGTAAACTAAACAATTTAATAGCAAAACAAAATGTAATTATGCGAAGTTAGGAAGATGCCACAATTACCAGCAAGGATTTTACTGCTAATATCTGCTGATGATTTTGATTACTTTAAATGCGATCACTACAGTATTTCTAGGAATGATCTCAACAAATGATGAAAAATATAACAATGAATATTGCAGGCTTTCTTTCTTTCCAGGTGTCCTTTGTTTCAAACTAATTGGAGAGGATAATAAAATTGCAGAGACATTTCTGACCACCATGGGTGGGACAATTAAACTCATTTCCTTTTCGATCAAATCTTGGATATAAAAAATGTCAACATTTGAGGATGCTCAAGAAAGAAAGGTCCATTTTTGACAGTGCTAGCAGTACCTGATATGATGTAATTCTTGTCAATATTTCTAGTTTAAAAGATGGTTTCCACTGCTTTGAGTGCTTTCCTTGCCACAATGCCCTCTCAAAATAACATTCGCTTTGTTGTCATTTTGAATGATGAATAACCTTACAGTAGATGACCTCACTGTCTTGAACAAATTAACCAAGCAAATACTTAAGCCTGCTACAAGCAACTAAGTTTACCATAATAAGAAAGATAATAGTTGGGAACCTAAGCCAGGTAGTCACAGTAATGAAGGTAAAATGAAATTAAAAAAATATATATCAGCATGAAGGATGAGAAAATTAATATATTGTAAGGTTTGCTCTCTTGAGGAGGTTGGCAAGTGAAAATGATGAAAAAGAGAGAAAATCAAGACCATCAAGTCTCACAGTTTCCTCCAAGGCCATGGCATCCTCTGCCCAAAATAAAGCTGTGACCGCAATAAAGAAACTAAATGGTCTTGGGATGCTTGTGCTGAAAACTCTATCATGCTTTTAGCCCAGAAGCAACATCAGCAAAAGGATTTTAATGTTAACAATGAATCTGTAGCTGGAGAGTTTCTCAGAGCAACTTCATTTCACTGAATTCAGTAAGAAAATGACAGCTCAAAAAGGAAAGCTTACACCACAAAAACACACATGAAATGATCTTCAACAATTTTAACATTCCAAATACTCCAACATGAGTACAAAAGTTTTCATCAGAAAAGACAACTTCTTGTCTCGTTGTTTATTTCATTAACAAAAAAATATAGCCTAGATACCTACAAAAGGCCATCTAAAACACTAAGCAGCAATAGAAATATACGTCTACAACAGCCATGACCAGTAAGTTGCAATAATACAAAGCTATGAAAAAGGATACTAGATGCTCCACATCGCTTGATAGTGTTTTCTAAATGTTTCACTCTGTCTTTATTAAGTTCACAAGCTATAATCTTCCCCTTCCCTCCCATGAGAGCAGCTAGATGAACAGTTTTGTTTCCTGGAGCTGAACAAGCATCGAGTACCTTTACAAACAGATAAATCGAAAATTAAGTTGCGACTGATAGCTCAAAAATATCATCATGTCAAAAGAGAAGGGATTTAGAGATGCAACAACATCATCTATAAGCTCATCTGACAGCGCAAGTAACATAGATCTACAATGCAAAGTAATGTGATCACTAGTGAGATTGAGAAGGTTCACAGCATACCTCCCATCCAGGTTCAGGCCCAAGAGCTACTGCCACCATGCAACTTGCCCTTCCCTAAGCGAGCAACAGAAAAAAAAAAAAAAAAAAAAAAAAGGATAGAAAATTGAATGGTAAAAATGTAGAACTGATGTCACATAAATGTTTGAACAATTAATAGTCTTGTGGATGTACACTACATTCAGCAGTATTTACCTTCCATGGCATGCATGGTGTATAGGTGTATATATGGTGCTAGCAATGCCTTAATGTTCCATCTAAAAGCATGGATAATGATCTGAAATGTTTGCAGTGTAATAGAGGAAGTGGTCAAATATATGAAGGGCTATGTGAGGCAAAGCACCATAGGACATCAATTTTAAGAGGATAAGCTTAGAAATTAGGAACAATGAGGCAGGGAACAAGGGGTCAAAATAAATTGACGATACAATTATTGTTCTTCTATTTTTGCCCCAATTCTTCTTTTCTTTCTCTTAGGTGGTGATTGGTAGATGACATTTGGAATCCATGGAACTGGATTATATGGGAAACTAATTTCCCAAGGCTTCATTTAACATGTACTCTCTCTAGCAAGCCAACCTTTTTCCATCATTGCCTATATTTTCAATCATTATCCACCTATACATTTTAACTTTATTCACTTTATAATTGACATCATCCCTATATTTTCCATTCCATTCCATCCCACTGATCAGGCCCTTAAGTTCTTCTATTCTTCAATTATAATTCACATTCTTCTCTAATTCTTCCCTTCTTTCCCCCTAATTTCTTCCATCTAGAGGAAACCAGAACGCACTCACCTCATCGCTACAAGCCAAATACAAGCTATGTTTGGAAGCATGCAAGCATTAGTTGCTTACACAGCTGAAGTATGCAAACAAACAGGTCAATCATTTGCTGCATGGGAAAAGCATCATATTGAAACCCTCAGATTCCCAAAGGTTCATAGGGCAACACTTCAATAGTAGTCAACCTCAGAGTTCCATAGGATCTAGTGCCCAAAATTTAAGCAATCAACCAAATAACAATCCTCATTGCACGTAAGAACCATCAATTATGCAACCTTGAATCTTAAGAGTTGATTGCTGAGAGGTTACCAATTGATCATCCATTGGTAGGGCCTAAAGAACAAAAAGAAATAGTTGATTCGGTAGCTGATGAGAAATTACATGATGGTCAACTTGAGATTATTAAATATTTGAATATGATGGAAGATCCAAGTAATAAGAAGAATGAAACTTAGAAGATTTGAAGGGAGAGACGATCAAATTTATTCCAAAGGCTGAGTCTACAAGTGGAAGAACGACCTTTTAAAAGGCATTGTGCGGTGGGAAAAACAGAAACTCAAACATCTAGATCTATATAGTTTCTATTGTCAGAAGAATTGAAAGCATTTTAAGAATATGAGGCAAAACATAGAAAATAGAAGAATCAAATGGAGTTTTCCAAAGTGGTGTCCAACAAAAGAGATGCTAGCTCAACATGCCGAATTACTTCATCAGTTACAACTTAAGAATGATATGCTACAAGAAAATTTTATTAATTCAGATTAATTCTGAAATTTAAGGATGAGTTTCTTCCAAGTGAGAATGTTACTGAGCAAGATAGGATATTTATTTTAAGATCACAAGTACAGAAATAGGATTTTAGATTTAGGCATCAAGAAATTAAAAATAAAGACTAACTTGATGGATGATATAGATTAAATATTTAATTTTTTTATTATTTTATTTAGAATTCTTATGTAGAGCAGTTAAAATTTTGTTTTACTTATCAGTATCTATAAATAAAATTGCTTGTATTAGAGTTTTAAGACTTTAATCAATTGGGAATACAATTAATGTTCCTCTTCCTGCCCTAGTTTTCTTCTTTCTCTCAAGTTCTTTCCTACCATTTCCATTCTACCTTCCAGTCGCTTGTGTGTTGTGGCTTGCACACCATGGTCTGCTTTGGATGGTCAGGCATCCAACCATGAAAATAATGGTAAGCATATGCTCTTCGTTAAACTATCAAAGAAGCCCAACATCATGCAATTATTTAAACCATTTGGACTATTTATGATCCGTTCATATATGGGCAGCATAGTTAATAGTGACAAAGGGTATTTCGGTAAGATCTGTTCGAAAGCCTCTACTTACAACTCTCCAAATAAGTGAACAGTAACTTTCCAGGAAAACAAAAGAAAGCAAAGAACTTTGTTCCTTTTTGTTCATTTCATTAGAAGAGTTATATCCTGTTAATCTGGTTGCATTCCCTTTGGGTTTGAATTGAAATCTGTTAATCTGGTTGTATTCCTTTTGGGTTTGAATTGAAATTTGTTAAGCTGGTTGTGTTCCTTTCGGGTTTGAATTAAATGGTTCATGGGGAAAGTCTCTTCCAAGTTAATAGGCAGCACAATGACTTACTTGTAGAACTACGCTTCCACTCAAGACTAATGGATGATCATGCAAATCTGTGCCTGATGGGAGCACCAACAAATCCGGAACCAGATCATCCTTTGCAACCTATTCAAAACAAGCAATTGCAAATGGTAGAATAAGTTATGCTGAGAATCATGTTGACTATGGATGTATTAAATAGTATTCAAAATCATAGAATAGATAATTGGGATAATTTGACAGAAAAAGAAGAAAGTTATAAGCAAGGTATAAAAGACACTCAGCTAGCTAACAAATTGTATAGAAGGCAATGGCTTTCTTTTTGGTTATTTTAGTAATGACAAAAATCAGTGGAAACAAGAAAAGCCTATTCATTTCATTTTCATGGAAGATGAGACCGGATTGTGCAACATCATTTGTAGGAAGATTTAAATCAATGATTGTCATGAGTTTGCAGACATATGAGAGAGAGTTTTCAAACCTTGTGGACTAGTCCTAATTCTTGCAAAGCTGATTCAGTATCCATTTTAAGTGAATTTACACGAACATATCGAGGCCTGGAAACAACTACAAGGAAACAAGATATCTTGTCAAGATCAACACAAATTACTGTTAATTCCAGTTTAAGAGAAGAAAATTATTATAGAATATGATAAATAGAACAAGCAATTCCCATTGGAAGGCACAGTAATGTGCCTCTGTGTATGTTAAAAGCCACATCAATTCTCTGTACTGTATATTCACAATTCCTTATCCTAGTTTTATCCCAGAGTATGAGAAAATAGATGTTCAAATTAAGCTATCAGTTAAACTGAACACTTCTATTATGTGGCCTTAAAGCACAAAAACCAAGTTTTCAATACAAATAAGAAAGAAAAAAAAAAAGCATGGACTTTTTTAGGCATCATTTCGTTCCTCAGAATCTAGAACTATGAGCTGAATTTGAGTTTAGACCCTGTGGTTATTGGCAATCAAATCCTAGTTGACGCATCAAACTTCCACAATATCAAGGTCATGCTGTTACAAGAACTCCAGTCAATCATACCACTGGATTGTTCAACAGGGGAGAAAAACCTATATATTTCCTTCAGACAGCAGCAATTCCACAAGAATGACAGAACTTGGCTAGTTCCACTACTAGGGAACCATTTATGATCATATAGAATGTATCAGCTGCACAATACCAGAAGATACAAATAAATATGTCACATTGTGTGAAAGCACATGAATTGCCTATTGTTCCTAATGCAGCTTGGCTCCCATATGAAATAATGAGCATTAAGCTGAATTGCTGACCAAAAGTGTCCTAAAGAATTTGGGAACAGACCAGGTGCCTGGCTCCATTGGCCCAGCAAATCCTCAACATGTTTTGCATTTCGTCTCACACAAAGCTGAGCTAAAGCTGTCTGTAGAGCATTCTTCCGAAGCAAGATGAACTTCTCTGCAGGACCCGCAAGTATAACTGCCTATTTAAAATGGTGTAGGTGCGAAGATTAATAAAGTACTCAAAACAACCAAATAAAATTTAGCTACAAAAGGAAAGATTCAGAAGCATTTAAGATCAGTGAAATCGATGATCATTCAGAGATGTGATTAATTTCTGTGAAATATATAATATCAGCGAAGATAGATGGTGGCTAGATGTAGACATCTACCTTCAGATGAACATCAAAATAATGATTTCTCTAAGAGAACTACAGATGGGGAAAATGCATATGCATACCCACCACTAAATTTTGCTGAACCACACAAGATTTTCATCAAGACAGTAATTCAAACAGCTGTGTTAACAAAAAGAGATCAATTTTTACAAAGAGAATGGAAGTTTAGATAGATGCATTAAATGCTGAGTTCTCAACATTGGAAACCTGTTTGTGATATATTGAGGTTTTAGCAAAACATATGAGTATAAATTATACACAAGGATGCCTCCATCAGGTGGAGACATGGGAGTGACCAAAATTTTGAACCACATTGAACTCAGATTAACCTGACACGTTACTGTCGCAAGAGAAGACATATTACAAAAATCCACATGCCTACCCATGTGTTGAACCCAGTGTCATCAGAACTGGACCAGACCATCCGGTTAAACAGCGAACCTGTTAGTTGACCGGTCTGATCTGTCCCGGTTTGGTTCAATAGTAGATTTTTTTCATTTTAATATTATTAATAGAAGAAAGGATGAATTGAAGTAATATAGTATTATAACCAAAGATCTATATATTTAGATTAATATCTATGGTTTAGATTTTTCAAAATCATATTATATTTTTAAATTTTTTTCAAAAAAAACAAAAAACAAACGGTTCATCCGGTTGAACCGGACAAACCGTGAACTGGACACCTAACCAGTTCAATCACTGGTCCGGTTCTGATAACACTGGTTAAGCCTATCCTAGTTGGGGTTTATTTTTTATTGGTAGCAGCATTATGCACAGTTCATTAACAAACACCTGATGGGCACATGGGTCTGACCCTCTTAGGAGGGCCTGAGTACAGACACATAGATCTGATTGAAACCAAACTCATTAATAGTCTCCAAGTACATGATTCCATCCTTGACTCAATTCAAAAACAAGAATTAAGCATAAAAAGTAGCATTCAACACATCCATTCTCATAATTTTATGACCTAAGCATAGGCAAACGACATGGATAAGCGCCAACAAAAATTTAGCTGTTTTCATTTGGATGTTACAAGAATCTTAATAAAATCTAGACATAATAAAAACTTTTATATTGGAAATGACAAGAAACATTTCAATGCACAAAATTACATGAAAACTTTAAATTTAAAAAAAATGCCAAGAAGCAACCTGCCCAAAGAGGATGTCGTATACAACAACATATATCAGCTCCATTTGTCTCTGCAAACAAGAAGAAAGGGAGTTACCACAAAAGACGGTAAATCATGAGCCTATATTTTTGCATTCAGAAGGTGTTAAGCAACTAGATCTGGTCTGTCACAAACGATATTGGTCCACCGGTTCATATCAGGGCCCTAGCCATAAACAAAGGCAAATTGTCAACAGACAGCCCATACGCATGGCATTGTATGTACGTAGAATTTCATAACAAGGATCTGGTCAGGCACAACAAAAACCACTTTTCTTTTCCTCTTGGAAGCTAAGTAACACTACCAAGACCGCAATCATGGAGGCATGCTTTTGTAGGAGCTGAATTAACTAGTAAAATACGCCATGTACAGAACTAAGAAAATCACTCATACCTTCCACTTTCCATTCAGTAAATCAGAAGCTGCCAGAATCTCCTTGATAACTGGAAGATCTACAGCATATGAAAATCACTGTTGGATCCTAGAATTCTCCAATAGTAATATGATGAATGAGAAAAAAAAAGGAATCTTTACAATGCAAACGCAGATAATCGTCTAGAAATGCTCACGAAACAAGAGAAGAGGAATCTTTACAATGCAAATGCACAGAATCATCTAGTAATGCCAACCAAACCAGAGAAAAGAGGAATCTTTACGACGCAAATGCACATAATCATGTCTTAATGCCAACATGACAAAGCTCTAAAATCCATTATCGAAATGACGAAGAGGAATGGAATGAATGAATTACGCTTGGTAGTCAGAGAAGCTGAGTGGAGAGTAAAAAAAGGAAGAGGTTATACACTTCAGGGTCTGGCAGACGAGGGCGAAAGTGGCCTTCTTGTTCCTGACGGAGGGGCTGTAAACCAGAGATTTTATGGAAGCGACGGCCTTGCGCTTGGCGTCTCCCTCGAGGACGCTCCGCAGCACCTTCGCCGCCTCTCTCCGTGCGAAGTAGGACGAACGCTCTTCGTTGCTCATTCTTTCGCTGCTCTTCTCTTTCCTCGTTGTTGCTGCCGCTGCGGCAGACTTCATTCGTTTTGAACCCACCATGGCGGACGGCAGCGAGCTTAATCTCTTGCAGCGACGGGCTGAAAAGCGCAAAAGGGTTTTTGCAAGCCAGGGAAAATGGCAAGATAACAGTATAAATTGTGAAATCCGCTCTCGGAGAACGGTTGTGCACCTGGGCCGTTTTGCGCTTGACCTGGGGATGCAATTTGGGTAGGGTTGAACTGAGCCTGAACCCGACCAGAAATTTTCAGGGTTCATTTTTTCAATTTAGTATTTTTAAATATAGTTAAACCCGAGCTCATCTACAAATAGGGTTGGTTTAGTATTGAGTAAAACCCAACTCGAATTAGATACACTAAGAGTATATTAAATAGTTTAGGGTTTAATTTGAGATTTTAGAAATGAGGTTAGGGTTGACTCCAATTTGACTAAACCTGACCTGAGTTTACACCCCCATTTTGTGTTGGTCCCTTTATAGATGGTAGTTCAAGGGAAGCGTGAATTGTGCTTAATAAATTTTCAACAAAAATTGAAGTAATTATGTTCAAAGAGATTAACAAAAGCTACAAAGCATAATGCACAATATTTTTATAATGGTTCAATTGGAGTTATGATCCTATTTTACTTCTCTAAGACAATTTCTTTCCACTATCTTAGGTTCCACCATCACAAAAACTATCTAAATAGAAGTTGATTTTACAAAGCCCACCAACTAACTCTTTACTAACAATGCAAGTTTTCTTATTTGAAAAAACTAGTCCTCACACTACAAGTTTCCTATTTACAAAAAAGAAATAAGCTAAAGAACTTGTACAATGAAAGTGCCTCTTACTTAGGTAGGTTATACAAAATGTAAATAAAAAAAATAAAGATTTATGATTGATGTTAATGTTGCTTTGAGCTTGAGTAGTAGTGAAAGCATAGTAGAGTACAAACTCTTGGAAAAAACTTGTTAATCTTGTAAATGCATGTGTTTAAGCTCTTTCTTATGTCTAACTTGTTCTTCCTAAAACTTGATCTTCTATTTATATTCAATGGAAGATATTATAGCCATTGTAGGAAAGCTTGTTGAATTTTTTATGACTTGTGATCCACTTGACAAGAAGTTGACAATGTAAGTTGTAGACCTCAATGCAAGAGGTCCAGACCTCTGTAGGTCCGGTGAACTTATTAGTGATTCTTGATGCATTAAATGTAAACCTCTAAAGAAAATTGTCTATCCTCTTTACACTACTAGGAGATCATGCCATCCATCGAGAAACTGCTTTAGACCTCTGTATGTCAAGGCTTCTCTTCTAAAGCTTCCTCTATAAACTTTTATAGATCCAACTACCACTAGTGGCTCATTTTGTAGACCTTTGTAAATTGAGTTCTAATTTATAGACACCTCTAAATACTAGATTTGACTTAGACACTAGAGTTTTTTTATAGACGTTTTTAATAGGATAAGTTCTCCTCTACTATCCTTTGTTTTGCAAAATTTTAATTTCTTTTGCATTTGCTTGCATTTTGTAATACGTGTGAGTTGATAAAATTCATTCTTGGATTTCCATATCATAATTTCTTCGAATCCATTGTGTTTTTACTTTTAAGTTTTTCATTTCGTTTTTACAATGCTTGAAAACAAAGTTACTAGTATTCTCCTTGTTACTTATGTGTTTGCTCATCATCAAATTTTAGCTTATTAAAACTTATTCATCATCAAAATCAAGCTAATTGCAGTTTAATCTAATTCGATAAAATTCATTCTTGGGTTCAATATTTACTTCTTTGTATCCATTGTGTCTTTACTTTAAATTTTATTTGGTTTTAGCAACACTTGGAAACAAAATTATTAACACCCTCTTTTTTACTTATTTGTTTGTTCATCATCAAAACTAAACTTATTAAAGAGTATTCATCATCAAAATTAAACTAATTATAAGTTTATTCTTACCATTTTGCAATGTGCTGGAGTATGTTGTGTGAAAATTTTAGAAAATGGGCTGAGCCCAACGCCTTTTTTTTATTTTTTTAAAATTAGGACGTTAGGGTAATCTAACCCACAACTTAGTTTCACGTGAGAAATCGAAAATCCTATAAATGGCTAAAATTTTTTTATTGTCCCACCTATTGCCCGTTTCCCCCCAATTTTGTTTTCCTTAGTATGAGACGTGGAGCATATTGGAGATGTTTAAAAGTAAATATTTGAAATTTTAAATTTATGTAGCCCAAATAAGTGACAGATTTTCTGATTTTAGCAACAACATATTACAGTTTGAATCCTATCCATGGGACCTGTGTGCCCACAAAACAGTCCTCTTCATCTTAAAGTTCACCTTGTGCTTCAGCTCGGAAATAGGAGCAGACCACACTAGGTGCTGTTGCCTCTGCAATATGGAGCTTGATGAAAATGAAAAGCCAGTGAAGGGGAGCAAGCTATTTGCAATTGAAAACATTACTGTGCTTTCATTACATCTCACAAATCCCATGTATGCATGCATCTGTTTCATTGACATGCTACATTGGCAGACTGCAGACACCCTTCCAAATTCCTATTTCCATCTTCCAGTTTTTCCTTCAGGAGTGTGGTTAGCTTCAATGGAGATATACTGGCCATGTTTCACCCTTCTTTTTTTTTTGGAACCATTTGTGATCTTGAGTAGAACTACTCTTTGGAAGGGAATGCACCTTGTTCACACTGGGTCTAGCATTTTCCTTACTGCAGGGATTTGACCGCACCAATTGCAATCACAAAGATTTCACTCGCTTGTACTCTGCATAAGCTCAAACCACTGCAAGAAGTACAAGAAGATCAGCAAGATGAACAAATTTACCATTGTTCTTCCTGATGTCACAAGATCCCTGGAACAAAACATGTAATGGTAAAAGAAATGTGTTACCTGTCTCAGTAAATCAGATAATGTCCTCGGAAGTGCTCCAATGTCCTTCAGCACGATGTAGTAGGGGAATGGAAAAGAGTTCAGATACTTTGTAAAAGTCAGTTTTTTATCCTGAAATGATGCTTCCTGGAATGAAAAAACGTGCAACATCAGAAGTGAATTTGTAGCCCTGCAGTATTTTGTAAGAGGAATCACAAGAACTAGATAAATTACGGTAAGGTCTAGGATAGACTCCTCAGGGCTGTCCAGGAGCACGAATGCAACCATTCGCTTCCTGCTTAGAATGTCCCTTACACAGCGCTTCAGCTTCTCCTGTTTCATGCAACCATCAGCTTCAATCCTAGCAGAGAAACAAAACAGCTATATACTTGTTATTTCAAGAATTAATACCTTCTCATGGAAGCGTCCATCAGCTATTATCAAAATAAGTTGCTGAAGTGGGTTCTGTCCAGTTGGAAGGCGTGCATTTGCCACAGTATTATCCAGCATTCTGTTCAAATCCTTCAATAGATTAACCATTGGTTCATCTACTATTGTATTGTCTTGCTTGAATGTCAAACTCGAGATCATCTGTTTCAAGTTAAGAAAATAGAATCAGCAAAAAATTGCATCCAAGAGAAACAATCTATGGAAGTTGCTAAATTTTCTGCTAGATCAAAATATAAACAAAAATTGACAACACATCTTCAAAGAAACTACCCAATTTCAAGCAAAATCTCAATCGTTTTCTATTTTCGCTTGAAAGAGCTCAGGTAGCATTTCTAGCAATTTTATGGTGTCCCAGGATTGGAAAGAATCTGCCAGTATACTAACCTTGATACCAGATTCACCGGTAAAAGTCTGACCAAAATCATGCAATAATCTCACATTTCCCTGTGTGCCAAAGCTTACAGCTGCTAACTGCCCTACTTCCAGTTGTGACATGGCACGGCATACCGTAACCAAAGCTTCAACAGCAACATCACCACAACGGCTTTCAGACATACTGCGAGAGTCATCAACAGCAACAACTATTTGGTAATCCCGATTATTAGGCCTGGTCCTCCTCAGCCATATCTTGTCTTTTCGGTAGTGGCTGGCAATGTATGGTATAACCTGATAATTGTTTAAGTCATAAGAACAAAGTAGAAAAGAATAAACACCAGATAAACATCCAACAGAGATAAATAACAACACAAAGATATAGGTTTTCAATCACCACAAATAGCAATGAAGCTGCAGGAAAGTGCGTATAAGGATAATTTCTTTTAACCTTAACTCACCTTCTTCATGTTTATCCGTTTGCCAGTTCTGTAGTCTCCTTGAAGTTTGCTTGCTCGGGTAGGTTCCATAACCAAACGCAACTGCTCAGCCAACTCCTGAGAAAGCCCAGTTGTTGTCAGTTCGTATCTTCTCCAAAGTGCAGTAGCCTTATCTTCCATGTCAGTGGATATTTCTTCAATGTTGTTCAATTTTCCAGATTCTTGGTCATTCATTGTGAGCTCACTTAGCTGCAATACATTTTCGTCCAGATACTTGTTCGCTGAGATGAAGCTCCCTGACTGGTCAGCAGGACGAGCGTCAACTTCTACTGTTTCTTCCACAGGTTCATTGAGGGAGGGTCCTCTTTCCTGCACTTGCTCATTCATTTTCAGTCTCTGTGAAGCAGCACTATATTTACCTGAATGGAGTTCAGAATGTTCCTCAACCTGCATTTCATCAAGATCATTTTGTTCATCGATAAAATCATTTGCATTAGAGTCATTACACTTGATATTCCTGTCAATCTGATCAGAAGTTGCAGGTCCTAGTGCTTGAGAATTGCCTCTCTCTAACTCAGAAGTGTACCGATACTCATCTGCATTTTCATCCTCCACATCATCAGATGCCTCCATGTCATGATCCCGTGAATCGGCAGTTATTTTGACTCTTTCTTTCCATTCCTCCAGGGCATCCCCTATACTTCGGTAAGGGTTTGGACGGTTTATTTGCACTGATGAACTGTCATGATGTGAAGGCTGAGCCTTCAGTTCATTGAATGTCAATTCACCACCTGAACCTGAGTCAGGTAGAGCCATCTCCTTCTCAGGAACATCATTAGATTGCAAACCTCTTGAGGGAGCAAAGCTATTTCTTAGATCAGAGCTATTAGACCAGTGGATCTCTGCTGCTGTGCTTGAATCTGCTACATTAGCATCATTGAATCGATGTGCTGAATCTCCAGTTAACATTGCTTCATCAGTACTTTCTGACTTTCCTGGTTCTATCAATTCATTTTCTGACAATTTGACATCCATATCATCAGCTTGCTCCTCACCTGCCTCATCATTCCCAACATTTGCATCCACTTGATCAAGGCTTCGTTTATCCATATTATCATCTGTTGCGTCCTTTTTAACATCATCGTTTCCATCCTCGGCAGTTTCATCCATGTTATCAGGACCAGATTCTGCTTCTTCCATCTTATCAGAACCTTCAAGTTCATCCATGCTCATGTCATCTGCAAAATCTTGATCCTTGCTGTTTAGCTCTATCCCTGATGGAGCTTCAAATGCTGACTCTTTGTCCATCTGCAAGTCATTAATTTCTTGATCATCACCACTGTCATGATTCTCATCTCCATCACCTAGTCCATTGGACTCATTGTTTAACTCTTCAGATTCATAATGACTGGCAGCATCATCCTCTTTAGCTCTAAGTTCCCTGGAGCTGGAATCCTTTTCTTGGACAGATGGACCAGTTTCATACTTCTCCAAACTGTTATCAAGATTCCCATCATCCTTCTCATCCCAGAGTTTTTCATCGACTATTTCATTATCACCAGAAGTGCCTCCCATCATGGAGTCTAGATTCATATCTTCATCATTTTCTTCGCCACTATCATCATCTCCTGAATCCTCACTGACACTAAATGTATCAGCAGCAAAATCCTGTTCCATCTCTATGCCTTTCTGATCCTTACTGGGATCTTCATTGGAAGCATCTAATCCTTCATTCTGAAGTAATATCAATGGAAAGGAAGAATTAAAGAAGTGATTTGGTCAAAAAACAAAACAACAAAACAAATCATGGGACATTACCTTCTCAGAAGTCCCAAGAAGCTGATCTTCATCATCTATCTGATTGCTTACATCATTCACTCCTTCACCCTCACCCATGCCTGTTCCACTTGCATTCTGAGATACATCACCAACATCATCAACCTTGCTCTCTGCACTACCAAAACCTTTGGAATATAATGAGGCAAACATGCATGCAAGCCTGTATGTCATTTCTGCCACCTGCATAAAAGAGAAAACTTTACATCAATGCAATTCAAAATTTAAAGCAGATGATGAGAGTGCAAGGATGTAATTACCTAAAGCTTGCATAGGCTAATGAAGAGCAGTAATTCAAAATTAAATATAATGACAGGTTGATAATGAAAGAGCATAGGACAGCATTACTTACAGCTTTGTGTATGGCTAACAGATGAAACATGAGACCATCTCCAAAGGTTAAAATGCCATCCAACAGAGCATCTAGATTCTTTAAATATGCTTGAACTTGTGAGCATAATATAGGTTGCTTATGTCCACTACTGTTGACCAGTTTTCGCTGCAAAAACCAGGCAACCGAATGAGGGATGCATGCAAACCAACAGGAATATTTAAATGAAATAAAGAAAATTCCATGAAAGTTATTACAAGAGAAAAGACAATCTTACGGCGGCAATGATAGTACGCCCAAGTGCCTCAGATGCAAGGTCCAAATGTAAAACTTCTATGCGTGACTCAAACAAAATTTTCCAAGAAGTAATCTTCCCACTCAGTGATTCCTCATCATGAATGCTTGATTCGCTCAACAAGGCTAGCCTTTTTAAAGCATTCATAATATGCTCCCTAGTTTCCTCATATGATTCAGAAAATGAAGCATCAGGTTCACTGACATTCTCTTTGGAGGAATTTCCCTCAGATTGCTGTGCGTGCTCTGGTTCAGAATGAAAGACCTCCATTATCATCTTCCCCTGCAAAATTTAAAGTCTCAGTTGTCATCTCCACTATTGGTAACAACATTTTTTCCTATTCAAAAATATCTACAATCTAAGCATCATAGAAGATCTTGAAACTACGAATCATGTGTACCAAACATTTGATTGCCCCCATATATGTACTTCTAGACAGACAAATTCTTGCCAGTAATGTGCAGAGAACACAATATGAAGATAACTCTCTCCTAATTTCCAAGCACACATTCATCTAAGACTATTATGCTGGAGAAAATTACTTACACATCTGGACCGTGGGTGTAAACTCATAAAGGATAGTAAAATGACAGTTTCCATCCAAAAGAAGAAGATTTTTGAAAGAGTACATATGCTTTTGTTGAAGCAGTGTAAAAACATCAGTAAGAATTTCTCTATCAAAAGTATGTTTAAAATTGTGCTACTGAGACCATCCAATCTTTCTAGTACCGATGGGGGATAATGATGGTATACAAAAAAGGCAAATATGTACCCTTGCAATGATTCCTCTAAAATGACTCAGCAGAGACTCCACAATGGACCTTTCACTGCAAGCCTTCTCGCAAAAAAATTGGAGATCCTTCTCAAAATCATTGATAACTTCAAAGTTCCTCACTACTAATCTTTCCATTTGTTTCGAAACAACAAAAGGAGGCACGCATGTGACAGATGTAACAATACATTCAGTACTGCCAAGAAGGTACTGGTCCAAAGATTCCTGCAGAAAGAGCATTGTCAGTATGGAACAAGAAATTGGGAAGAAGATGGTGATAACAAAAATGGTATAGCATGAAGTTACAACCTTAGATTTCTGAAATCTTGACATAAACTTATCAAGAAAAGCAAAAATTCTGTTGACTTGAGCCTTTACAGTGTTGCAACTATCTAAATGAGTATCTTCGGCAACCTTCAGAAGCAAAGATGCTTCCCTTGACATGGAGCACAGCCTGTCAAATAATTGCTTCACATAATGAAAGAAAAAGGAGAAAAATCATCAACATATAGGAATTGAAGAAACACACAAAATGGGACTGCTGCTATTGCTGAGTAATCTACCTTTTGTAGCCACATAGATTTGTGTGTGGAATGTTGTTTGGGGGTGATAGAAGACTCTGTATCAGTTACTTGACCTGAAAAATGAAGTGTCATCAAGCATGTCTATTGGCTATTGGTATGGGTTAAAAACCTGTGGTAAGCATCAATACCTAGTTCTTTTAAAGATGATGCATATGTACGCAATTTCATCATCTTCTCACGAAATCCATAGGCAACAGATCGCTGGTCTTGCTGAATCATGATCAGGTGGTTGAGGAACGAAGTTGATCTCTTTACCTATTTTACAAAATAAACCCAAAAACATTAGTAGATAGCATAATTTCTATGGGGGCTATGTAATTTTGCAGCATAAAAATGAAGAAATTTACCTGTTCTAAACTCAAATCTTTATGGAAACTCAGACAAATTTGCTGTAGCTGTTGCGCCATGGCCAAGTTTTTGTAGTAGTACTGATTTGCAATTTTCCAGACAGAATCACACTTCTCACTGGGAAAATCGCATGAGTGGCTAGGAAGAGAATCATCAGCATTTTTTGGGCACAGTCCACTCTGTGGTGGCAGTAAATGCTGCATGTCATATGCAGGTTGAAGAAACCAGCTATTTGAACTGTATCCTGCCTGAAGAAGGTCATTTTTTCCAGTCACCAAACCAAATTCATTAACAGTTTGACAATGTCAAGACAAAAAGAAGTAAGATATCATGTTGTGGAGAAGAAAGGCCAAAATAAATTCCATATGTCCACTTTAGACCTGTTTGGACTTGGCATTGGTGGTTAACTTCTATGAACCATCAACCATGTAAAGTGAATAAGATCATTTCATTGGGCATTTTAACCCATGCCTTCGTGTAAGGGAAATTTTACATGCGGGGAAAAAGAACTATCAATACAAAATGAAAAAGGAAAGCATTCCTATTTCCTTCACACTATCGCAAAATGTCATACATTGAACCACTACATGATGAGGAAAACTCTCTCTCTCTCTCTCTCTCTCTCTCAATTTTCATGCATGTGTGTTTCTATGGGGCATGGCCATGGAAGCAAATTTGTGAAAACTTTCCGTTTGGGCCCACTTGGATAGTTACATGAAATCCACTTCAACCATCTGCCTTATCAGCACCAATTTAGTTAAGAATCCAAAGATCATCTTAAAGACTCTTGTGGTCCATGAAATTGAAATTGAAATTATTCGAGGGTGCATATTAACCCAATAAAAGTTGATTACTTGGCAAACATATAAGCTTATAATTAGACACCGGTACCATCAAAAGTCTTTTTTCATCTAGAATAAGCATTTTGTAGAATTGTATAGTATTCCAATACTTAGGCGAAATGATCCAAGTGATTTTTCCTTTTTATTCATGTTTTTATACTTTTTCAAATAATGTGGTCTACTAAGGCATTAGATTGAAATGATTGCAGGTATTTTAAATAAATGGATGATATTAAATATAATGGCCAAACTAGATTTTGTACCATCTCAAACATAAATTTTGCATGGAGTGATCATATGTGAGCAATATTTTAAATAAAAGGATGATATTAAATACAGTAATTTACATTTTCTCTCCTTTTATGTTTTTTTTCTTTACATATTGTCCGCCATAACTTTTCAAATTGCAGGAAAACTATTAACTACAAAAATATTTTGCAAAAGGACCTCTTTTGCATTTCTAGCAAAGAAAAAATATCATTCTACCCTTTGTGCAATATACTTTCAAAATAAAAACACTCTAAGTAGGATCCGCCAAGCTAGTCTGACCACCTAATCATTAAGATCAGATCAAGCATCATTCAGGGACAACCTTTAATGGCCTTGATCATATTAAGGTGGGTCATAAAGTTCACTCAAAGTTTGACTGTTTAAGGACACGTATCTAGTCAAATCTCCAATTTTTGGGGTACATCTTCATGATTTGATAAACTGTCCATCAAGATTAGGTAAGGCACAATTTTACATGGCCTTAATCATATTAAATTAAGCCACAAAATCTAGTCTAAGTTGACAATTGAAAGGGCATTTTGGTATTTTAAACAAAAATCATATGGTCAAACTGTCAAAGTCTGACCAGCCAAACTTTCACCAGTCAAAGGGGCAACATGCAAAATATTTTTATAAGTAGGGGCGAATATGCAAAATCAATATTTATAGGGTAAAAATTGCAAACTCGAAAAAGTTGATGGGGGTAAATGCAGATAACCCTATTAAATATAATGGCCAATCCAGATTTCATATCATCCAAAACATAAATTTTGCATGAAACCCAGTATGTGTGTGGATTTCATCTCATCCAAAACATAAATCTTGCTTGGAGCTGTGTGTGCATGTGGTAATGATTTTGGCCATGTGAAAAAGAGAACTTGAGGATAGCAAGGTGTAAGTTGATTCAATTTGAAGAGCTAAAAGGAAAGGACAAGACCCAAAAGAACATTAAGGAATAAAGCTTGAGGCCTTTGTTTAAATGGAGAGGTTATCCATGGCAGAGCAAAGTGGTGTAGCACAAATCAGATTGCTGACTTAAATTAGGATAAGGCCACAATGGTTGACCTTGATATAGCAAAATGTAATCTTTATTCCATTTTTATTCCCTTTTCTTCATTTCAACACTAAAATAGTCTTTCATGGGATATGGATTTCTAAACAAATTCCTTTTGCTTATTATTATAAGTGACACATCCATCAGAATATTAATGGATAGAGTGGGAAAAATTAAAGTTGCAAATAACATAAACACTTGAGAATACACAGATCTTTTTTCTGCACGACGGGGCTAGGTGGAGAGAACTTAAGAGAAGTTTCAAGAAGGTTTACAAGAGTAATGAAAGGCAACATTTCTCTTAAACAATATACCTCTGCGCTTGAGAATTTATGCCTTGATAATCCACATGTTTCTAAGAACTTCAGAAGGTCTGTTAGTGCTCTCCTCTTTTTAAGATTCTTAACTCCATCACTCCATAAATGACCACATTCTGTTGCCATTCTGTAAATATTTTCAAGTGAAGTCCATCCTTCCTGATAGATCTGGTGTTCACAGGCAGAAGATAGCAATGGCCTGATGGTATTTATGCTCTCTGCAGAAACCCAGAGTTCTTATAGTTAATGAGGATAAGATACAAAATGACAACTAGAAAAGAACATGAGCACAATTTTCATGTTGCAAGAAAGAGCATATAGAATAATGTGCTTACCTTCACAATCCCCAGAGCACACAAGCTGAAAATCAACTTTTTCAACCCTTCCAATTTGCATGTTTAGCAAAACAGAATCAATTCTCTTCTTCCACTTGTCATGCCATAGTGACCTAATTCCACAGAAAAAAGAGAAAAAAAAAAAGAATAAAAGGGAATGACAACAAAATTCAGCAGATCAATTTATACAAGGTAGGTACATGGTGAAGACTTCAATGAAACAACATGGACAACCTTTCTGCATCACTGAAATGTGGTATATCATTTGCATTTGATGACAGCTCCACATTCACATCATGAGCATTGTCATGGAGCTTTGGATCAAGCAAGGCTGAAACTTTGATCACCTTTTGCATCTCTTGGCTAACAAGAACAATTACTGGCTGTTGCAACATCTCCTACAAGACAAATAAATCATCAGTGTGATGCCATGACAAGCAAATGGGAGGTCCAGCAGAAAAGTAGTGTAAATACGGGTTCTTAGGAACATGACCAAGCTAAAATCTGTTCAATTTAGTGATGAATGTTGCATATTTTAAGCTTTAAAATGGCCGCCTGGATTGTCAAGGTGTTTCTTGTTGAAGAAGAAGAATAAGAATTATTTTGTATAGCTTAGATAATAGTTTTTATTATTTCAACAAATGAATTGTAAGCCAAAATTGCAGGGAGGTGAACGAATTGGCTAATGTGTTGATCAAATTTGGACTTGAGAGCCAATATTTAATCTTATATTCCAAAAGTGTTCAACTTAAGAAAGAAACAAAGAAATTGAATATCCATGCTATCAATCATATTGCACTCATGATGCACTGAATTGATGATCCACGTTGCAGGAACTCTTGATTGCTGGATTAATGCCATTATAACACCAATCTTGTGCTTGACCAGAGAAGAAAGAACCAGCTTGCATTTGCATTTACTAGCCTAGACATAAGTATTACTATTCGTGCTTGTTTTGGACATTATGGAGCTCCATCCTAGGCAGGCAATATAAAATCAGCCATTGGTCTTCATAAGCCATGGTCTTTGCCATTGCTCTTGAATATTTGAGCTTAATGCAAAACTATATTTAATTGCACAGGTGGTAAATTTGTAACCTCACAAATAAATTACACAATATGCTATATAACATGACAAAGAGACTGAAACCTTGTACATTTAACAATAGGCAATTGTCTATTCAACTAATAAAATTATGGAGTACACAGGTATTGCTGACTCTCAATGTATCACTAAAGGAGTTGAGTTGAATAATTTCAATACAAAATATCCGGCTACCAGAGCATACTATATAAAAGTTAACAACATATTTGAACTGGATCTTCCCTTCCAGTCCATTCAATTTATTGGAGAATCAGAAAGTTCTATAAGAAACAAATAGACAATGCTGACTAGCAATCCTATAGATCAAGTTTGCATGGTAATTGACAAAGTGAAAATATAGATGCATAGAAGTCTTTTCATTCTTGTACTTATAAAATTTCACCTATTTCAACAAAAAAAACAAATGAAAATGAACCTTGCAATAATCAAGTGAGAAATAACTGAATGTAAATTTATTACATTGAATTTCTGTATAAGCTTTCGAAGCTTTTGGTGGGTCTTTCTTGAGGATTCAATTGACATACAACAATGGCGAAGTTCCCACTGGCTAAGCTTTAAGACATCTTTCAAATCCTTTTCTACACTTATTCTGCTGGCATTAATGTGCTTCAAAACTCTGAAATAAGAAATTAACTGTGAATTAAAAGAATTTCTATAATACATATTCCAAAAATCTTGCAAAGATGTAAGAAGGCTATTTCCTCAAGTATTCATAGGCAACTTACAGAGGCAAAAATTGAATGTAGTATCCCCAAACATTGTAGAGAATCTTCAAAATTTCCAACTGAAGACTGCATGATAGAATTTTAAGTAAGCTGACAGTCTACACCAAGAACTGAAAAACAGAATTTACTTGGTAGCAGTATTTATGTCTACAAATTCTCTCTCTGTAAATGTTAAAAACTGCAAAATAGGCATTGACAAAACCAAGAAAACAACAGCTGGTATGCCAACTAATATATAATATATTGCAGAAAATTAATAAATGTTCATCCTAAATCAAAAGATGAGAAACCAAACAGTAATGAGATTTGTCATATCCTACCATGAATAAGTTTCCACATGGATACTTGTATTGAGTTGTCCAAAAAAAGCAAGTAAAAGGTCAAGGCGTTTCTTGAATTCTCCCACACTAGCTGTTTCAACGAACTCTTTTAAGCTGCATAGTCAATTTGTGTCAGACAAACTGTCAAACAAGAAAGAAATCTGTGAGATAGTAAATTGCACATGCCTTTGGATGCTGCAGAGGTTATCAGAATCAACATCACCGGAAAGTTGCCGATAAATAACTGAGTGTAGAGGAAACCAGAGCTGCAACATTCAAAAGTTGAAGAAACAGAAAAAAAGGGTGAATAGATAAATATAATAAGTGATAACCATGAATTTCATGTTAGCTGGTGGGAGCTCTATGTCACCTTTCCAGCATTAACTTCATATTGCTCCAAAACTCCTTCAAGCAATGCAGGCCAGCTCTCCAACTCAAGCTTTTGCCAGGAAGAAACCATAACAAAAATCGGCTGTAGTTGGTCTGTAACGGAAGCATCCATTATGTCCAAGTGGCCATGAACAAATGAAGGATGAAAAAGCTCATATTCTATAATCCAAAGACTCACCAGAAAAAGAAAACTTTGAAGCATTTTCCTGTAATGCCTGGACTCTGCTGAGTAAAAATTGCAACCCTAGGAGAGCCTTCACAGAAGAAAAATACTAACTTAAGTGAAAGCACTAGAGAGTTAATCTTTATAAGCAATATAACTCAAACTTGCTAACCTTTGCCAAAGGAGTATCAACTGGGAGATCCAAGAGCATTTGGGATATTTCTAAGATTTTTTGGAGACCAGGGTGTTCTGGCCACTCATTCAGAAAGGATGCGGCTTTCTCTTTGAGGTAAGAAAGAGGATTTACAACTTTGGACAACTCAGGAGCATTTGAATCCTAACAGGAGTTCATAAAACAGTTCTAGTTTATAACCTGGGGAAGATAAAACTTCATTCGTATACATTTTAACGCACCATGTTTCACATCACCTTGTAGAAATTATAAACATGAGATGCTTGCTGGAATGGACTAAACTTTTGTTGATATTCCAAGCACACATAAAGTAGGTGTTCTGGCATAAGATCTGCATCCAGTGTAGACAATGATAGTGCCTCCATATCTGGAAAAAAAATGGACAAAATAGTGAGATACAATAAAAATAATGAACGATAACAATCATTGACATTTCAACTGCTTAAGCTTGTAGCCAAGCTACAAGTGATGACCTTTCATTATCAAAGTTCCCATTGCATATGACTCCAGGAAGGACTGCAGCTTCTCCTCATCAGTAACCTGATATGTTCTAAGCTGAGTTAGAATAAGAGAGTGATGCAATTCACAATGGAAGTAATGGCATTTCCATGTTGAACAGTCTGATATCTTCACCAAGTGTTTTAGAAAATGTATGAAAAAAGCGATAAAAGGTGCACATACAGCATCTATAATTGGATGTAGAAGATATGATCAAATAAGGTTATAGATAAGCGGCCATATTACAAAATTAGAACCAGTATGGGTGGTTTCCAACAGTCAAGTATAACATTAAAAAAATGATGTGACATTTTTGTCATGAAGAAAAAGCCAAGCAAACTGGAAGTAAAAAAGTGAATAATTGCAAATTCTCAGTCCTGAGAAATAAAATGGTAATGACACCCATTTTAACGCCCACTGATAGAATCAAATGCAAGTGACCAATGCTAGGGTCCTGAGCCCTTGAACAAACTCTCTTCACTAGATGTTTTTTGAACAGCCAAACAGGATGTGAATCAGTGTAGGAGATAAATAGAGAAATTTTGAAGAAAAAACAACAGGCTTGGGTTAAACTCTGCCTAACTTTTCCTAACATTTAATTTTTTACATTCCAGGGCATCCATACATTATTTTATCTTCGGATTCATACTCTTTTTGCCATTTCAACAAAAACTATGATATCTGCAAACAAAATATATCATTGGGTTTATTCCTAAAAATAGTGCTTGAGAACAAACATTTCGAAGCATCAGGAATGATTTCATTATGTTTTCTTACTTAACAGGCCATGATGTTGGGGGTAAGGGGAAAAAATGAATAACTATTGTGTTTGGTGCACAATTTCACCTTTTTTGTGCCATTTTTAAAGTGTTAAAAGAGTAGATGTCACAATAATGAGGCTCTGAAGAAGACTATGACCATCTTTGTTTCGATAGAGAAAACCGGCAGGTGCCCATTTTTGCCAAATTTTGACTGCCTGTTGCTCCATCTATACCATGTAAATTCTGTATGCAGCTTAAAATGCCATCACTCACATAACTCTTCCATGTGTTGGAAATTTGGGTTGATAAGCCTCATTGTCAGATCAAGTCTATAAGATGAATCAAACCACTTCATGGCAAAAGGCCAAATTATTAAATTGGTAGCCTGCTTAATGGATGTGGTATCCCTCTAGGCAATTTAAATTAGTGTGGTCCACCTAATATAAAACTTTTTATAATGTTTAGGCCACATTGATAGGATACCCTGAAACATCTTATGAATGACTTGGATCTCAATACAGAGAATAGAAATATTTTGCACAAACCGCCTGAGGCCATTGAGGAGAATTTGTTACATTGTGACTACTCGTCTATGAGAGAAAAAAAGAAAAAGAATTAAAAACAAACCTCCAATCAATCAGCTATAGACTTTTATGACACTTAATTCTTGTAAATTATGCATGCATTGACTTTATTTTCATTTTACCAGCTACAAAATATATCAAATACTCTTCTGTCTAGGTCAACGCCTAGACACCTGATTGCAAATTACAAGGTCCATATGAATGGAAACACAGAAATCAGTACATGTTTCCTTTAAAATTATATCATTCAAACATGATATCAAGAGATATCATGCAATGTAAAGATGATAAAGTAAATTCCCAAAGTAAATACCAAATATCTAATATCCACCATAATGACGATGATAACTACCATAAAATAGCTATCAAACAATATCTTCAACACAAGGGTTCCATGCAGCAGTAGGACAGCTTAAAAATTCCTTTTCTTTGTCAGGCAGAATAAGTAACATCATTCCCCTTGTCAAGGCAAACATGTGCATGCCAGAGTGAACAAAAGAGGTAGTGTCTCTGATCATCACAAACTTTTTACTTGGCAATTATAAGCAACCATTTTTGTCTCAAGGAAACATATACTGTAATCATGGCATTGGACCATTTGCTAGAGAAACAATCTGAAAAGGTGTCCATGTTATGTAGAGTGTAGACTACTTAAAGAATCATCTCAATAGAAAATACAGAAAAGCAAAATATGTGTATCCAACATGGTGTTCAATTAAAAAAAAAACAAAACAAAAATTAGGTTGCAAGTGGAGCAAGCGTATCCATGCAATCTGGGAGTAAAAAATACTCACAAGTTCAACATGATTGTTTAAACCAAACAATTTTATATGGGTATTGACCATGCTTTTCAAGACAGATTCTTGAATGAGGTTCCATCCTTCGTCCAGATTGTCCTGTTCGTTTTCATGCCCATTCTGAACAGGTCAACAAATATGCTTCAGAAATTCAGCTCATTAATACTTTCTTCTAGCCAATTTAGTTTGTAGAAATGCACTTGTGTGAAATATCTTATAAATAAATACAAATAAATAGTTAAAAAAGGATAAAAATAAGGCATATCCAACTTGATGAAAGTTAAGACAATACCACTTCTACAAATAATTGTTCACCCTGGATTTCCTGCCACTCCAATGACAAAGTCTCATCTGGAGCCAATTCTCTGAGTGATGAAATATCAAATTCCAGAAAGTCCTCCACCTTGAATGTGCGGCTCTTGAACTTGTAAACTTGAGCCTCATTATCATCCTTTGCTTTCATTTGAGCTTTCATATTTATCCACAGACTTGCAAACTGCTCAAATATCTTGTTCAAAATCTATTGAAAGGAATTTAGCTGTGTTAGCTACCATCACTGCAGAGAAACTCAAATAAAAAAATGGATAATCATTCTAGGATGAGACATACCAAAATGGAAGCATCATCCATTAGCAGAGATTCATAAACATTATGTGCCAGTCGGAGAAGAACATTATGGTAGAGAGAGGAATGAGGTGGCATAGCTGCGACCTATCAACCACAGGAGGCATTTTGGTCAAATCTTTTTCTCAATAATGAATTAAACTGTGATAGAAGTAATCAGCTTGTTGATACAATAATTACCAATTTAGTAGGACAAGCATCTCTTGGAATTGACAACAATTTCTTCAGCAAATGTAGATCCATTCCCAGGATGTCCTCAGAAGCATTAAGATGAGTCTTGAGAAATTTGGGCTGCAAGGAGTTAAGTTCGATGCAATGGTCTTCTGCCAAAAAGCCCCTAGGAAACTCGACTAGAGAATGAATTGCTTTCTGCACAGCAATATCATGATCAGCAACTGCAACTGAGTAAAAGCATGGAAATCTTTGTGAGGTTTTACACATACCAGAATATGGTCAAAATTGTCTTCCTTAGTTTTCTTCAGGTGGGCCTTCTGCAAAGCACTCGACATAACTAATGACAATCCTAGTTTCATTTCATATACTGCTACTTGAATTGGTTGAACTATGTCAATAAATGGGGCATAGTCTTCAGATAATTGATTGATAAAACATGTTGCATCTTCCTGACAGATTAAGATGTAAAATGGCACAAGAAGCAGATACAATGAGAGAAGTAGATTAGATGGAAAAGAAAGACAGGCTTCCAATGGAGCTTAAATGAAGAAAATATAAAATAGAAATAGAGAACTTGGTGCTTTGCCACTAAGAATTACCTGCCAGTTCTGTACTTGATCAGTCATCAGGTCCATGTCTCCCATTTCAAGTTTAATTGGCCGCACAAGGAAATCAGCACATTCAGATTTCAACTTCTTAAATTTAGAACTAGCCTGATCAGGACGGAATACAACCTGTAAAAGAACATGCTATCTTAAACAGCAAAACATGGAAAGAATGCTAAATGTAGCATGCACGTTATGCTCTGTTCAATTGATAATGACACCTGTTAAACAATACACAAATTTAAGGTGTCCCGGTGATGAATTCATTCAAAAAAAAAAAAAGAAGAAGAAGAAAATAACATAGAGACAACTGTATTCCAGGATATGATAATACCCTGATCCAAGTCAAGTAATGCAAGTAATTTCAGCTGTAGATTGTGGTAATGAAAATTTCATGACTAATAATCCATGAATTGGCAATCATAAAAGCTGCATTGCTTCTTTGTGTTCTATTGAGTTTCGTCAAGCCTGAAATGTCAGGAATTCTATTTACTCTAAAGAAATAGACTACTATTTATATGCATTTACACTTTTCCAGAAATATAGTGATTTACAAAGGAGTCTCAGATACTAGTTAAGCAAATGAGAAATTTCTTTGTCAAGGCCAATCAAACAATTTGGGACCCATCTAAAGAGTTGCATAAGGAAGTGGAAAACCCCAAATGGTTGTTGTCAAAGGGCCATTTTCAATGCCTTTACTGATTTTTAATCCTCCAAAGTGCACATTAAAATGGAAAGCTATGCCTTCATTTCTCTAGCACACAATTTTAGTCACCACTTCAAATCTGATGGCACAGCTACTAAAAGTTTTTAAAAAGGAAAGTGTTATGGGAGAGTGAATTTTTCTGTTGGGGAAAAACATAAGTTCTGATGCCCTAAAAATTAGTAGGTTAACAAAAAATGAAAACATGAATTTGACATACAAAAATAATGCAAGGATAAGGTCCATCAATCCCACACATATTCCAATCACTTACAGATTAAGTGAGAACTGAAAGAAGAAAGTAAAAGAAAGGACAAAGACAGATCAAAGATTTAAGTTAAAAAAAGCTATTTAACCTTTAATTTCAGACGCTTCTGCTCCAACTCAAGCTTTTCTAACTTGCATCTCATCTTTTTCAGACTTTCTTCAGCAGAATTCCTTCCGGCAAAATGTTCACATTCTTGACGCACCTGTTAAAAACAAGATGGCCAGGTCTTTAACTTAAAAAGGGTGAACATATACAACTGCAAAAGGTTACACATTTTTACACCCAAACAAAAGGTTGTAATGTAATTTTGATCATACTCTTGGATATAGAATAACAATGTCAGGACATTAATTGCTTTATTCCTATAAATCTGAGAATACAAAGTATTAAAAAAATTCAAATCCAACAATATGATTTCATGCTTGGAATCTTGAGCCTCCCGCACTACAAATAATCTATTAATAATTGAATCTATTAGAGCATTGCTAGAATTTAGGGCAGCACCAGGGTAACAAGGGAAAGTAGACTTACAATGTTTAACACATGCAATGGTGACTTTGGATTGCACTAATTAAAGTGATTTTGCTCAAGAGGAAGGTCCTAGAATGGCAAAGGGAAATCACAAAAGGATGTGGATGGAAACAATTATAAAGTGATGTGGGACAGGATGTGGCAGTTCTTCGACTAGCAATTGGTTTAGTTTATTCTAGACATATTTAGTGTTTTAGATATTTAAGCGCTTTATCAGAGATTTGATGCATGCATCAAGTGATTTAAACAGAGATAAACTTAACGAATGACTTAGATTAGTATTTTATTCGTTTTTTGGGGGTTTTATTCATACACAATTAAATTAGGGTTTTATTTGCATAGATTTTTCTTTATCAACAGGGTTGCTTTGTATTAGAGACTTCAGTTGATGAATTGAGAATTCAATTATTTTCCTCTTCTTTGGGCTTATATTCCTTCCCCTAATTCATTTATTTTCCCTTCCTTTCTTCCTTTCTCATCCCCTTTGAGAGAATCTCTCTTTCTTCCATTTTTGTCTTTCCTCTTTTCATTTGTACAGGGATTCCCATCCTATATCAAATGGACTTGAGGACACTTGCTGTCAAAGGAAATGACACAGGAAACAGTACAAATATGTGAGTTATTTCACAAAGAAAGGCCCAAATAGTTGGTAAACGCTAAGATGATGCTGGCAATGCAGTTGTTTTAAAGCACAATGCACATGTTCTGTGGATGCATGCCAATGCCAACATGTATGAGAACTACTAATGTTAATCAGAATATATTAAGAAGAAAGTACCTTTATTTCAAGTTCTAGTAGAGAAATCTTTTCCAGTAACTGGGAGTACTTGAATGAGAACTTAGAGACAGGATCAGGCTCATCAGGGCTCAACAGAAGATGAAAACGCAGTCTTCCAATATATAACCATGCCCTACCAAGACTACAGAGGCCATCTACAGAGTAAAAGGACATGGAAAAGATAAGTGGGGCAATGTATTCCAGCATATTAAAATCAAATTACTCTCAAGAATATATCCAAGAACAATAGTCATGTATCCTTGTTTAGAAAACTAATAATAAACACTTCCCAGGCAGATATCCATTTATATAATATTCACTATTGAATCTTACCATGAGAAAGGAGCTCAACGTAAAGCTCTCTGAGCAAAGGTTTAATCACTGACTCAATAGAGGAAGTCAATCCACCATGGCTTGATGACTGAATTAACAACATCAGATTCTGAACCTTTTCTTTCTGCACAACCAATGCAAAAATTAAGTTGCAATTGGGGGAATGATGCAATCATGACTTCCTGAGAAAGCTATTTCTAAAGTTCACCTCTCCTTTTCAATCCATTAATAATAAATAGTGTGTACAAACAACTGCAAAATGACTACAAAACTAAAGTAGATACCATTCCAGCACATTACAACATGAGAATTTCCACAAGAACACCCCTCTTAGATGATAAGCTACAAATCCAAAAACTCACAACATATTTATTTAAAACCATATGTAACAAATGGTATCCAAATAATATATAAATTAAGGTGTCAAAGTGCATGGAAGATAATGAGTTTAAATCAGTTAGATAATTTATTTAACAAGATTATAAAATCCAAAAAATTCCGAATGGAGTAAGAGTACTACTGTGCCAATCTATAAGAATAAAAGAAATTAAGAAAATATTCACAATTGTGCTAATATAACTTACAAGTCACACTATGAAGCTTTAGAAAAATGTAATTAGGAGAAAAAATTAATGCATGAAACAAATATTTCAGAAAATCAATTTGGCTTATGCTGGAAAGATCAACTATTGATGGTATTTTTCTTACTTAGGCAATTGATAGAGACATACAGAAAGAAAAAGAAGAATCCCCACATGGCTTTTATAGATTTGGAAAAAGCATATAAGAGGATTCTTAGATGATTAATCTGATGAGTGATGAGAAAGAAAATAGTTATTAGTAAATATATTGGTATTATTAGAGATATGTATGATACAGCTATAACACACAAAAAGACCATGAGTGGAGAAAAGCGAGTTTCAGATTGTTGTAGGAATCCAAACCTGTATCTCTTGACTTTGGTTATTAATGAACTCACTAGACATTCGTAGGAAGAGTTGTGTTGGTGCATGCTCCTTGCGAAAGATAAAATTTTAATAGATGAGACAAGACAAGGCATAAATTTGAAGCTAGACAAATGGAAAAAGGTTCTAAATTTTAGGTTTTTAAAATTAGTTGATTGAAAATTAAATATATAGAATTAATTTTAAGCTTTAACAAAAATAGGAAGATAAATGAGGAATCAGCTAAGACCATAGATCAAGTAATCTCACAAGATGACAACTTTAGATATATGGAACCAATAGTTCAGCAAAGTTCCTAAAGATATCATACATGGAATTCAAGTTGGGTGCAAGAAATGCTGTGCTGCTAGAATTTTATGTGATCACAGAGCAACAATTAAAATAAAGGAAAGATTTTACAAAACAACTATAAGACCAACTATACTTCATAGGGAAAAATTTTGGGGAATTAAAAGCATACAAATTAAAATGAGTGTAGCCTAAATAAAAATGTCATGATGCATGAGCAGTAAAATAAGAAAGGACAAATTTAAAGATGAAGTAATTTGAGATAATTTAAAGGTAGAAGTAATAGGTACTAAGACAAGGAAAAGTACATTCAAGTGGTTTGGTTATATAAAGTAGAGACAAGGAAATGCACCAGTTAGGATGAGTAAATTAATTAAAATAGAAGGCCACAAGAAAAATAGATGAAGGCTGAAAAGAACATTGTAAGAAGTCTTTAGGAAAAGTTTCAAAATTTCTTGGGCTTACTGAGGACAAACCCAGATCAAGGGAACTACACAATAGGATCTAGATAGGTGACTCCACGGAGATGGGAAACAAGTTATGATGATGATGACAATGATGGAGGGTGCAACTGCTAAATGAATATATGTATATACCTCAACAGGAGTCTCCTTGATGGAAGAAAAAATGGACAAGATTTCTCCATAAACGTCTTCTTGAAAAGATTTCTTGTGAGCAAATATAATCTGCAAGCGATAAATATTCAACCAAAGTCAAAGAAAAGCTACATCATATCCTTCAAGAACAACCGTTACTTAAAAGAAAAAACAATACCTGCTGGAGAAGTGAATGAGCAACAGAGAAAAGAGCACTGGAAAGATTTCTACAAGATGAATTGTCTTGCAAAAGTTCTCTTGACGAAACTCTAAGCTTCAGACAATGGACAGAATAGTCCTTGATAGGGAATGAATCCTGCCTGTAGGGATGCAAAATCCAAGATGATATAAGAACAGTCTTATTCATAATCCATAGCAAATCGACTCATGCATCTAAACTCAATGGTACTTTTAAAGAATCAACTAACTGGCAAACAATCTCAAAGATGGGAGAAAAAGACACAATTTCATGGTCTCTTCCTGTTAGGTCATAAATATCAAAAGTTTATTAGGCAAAATGAAGGCACAAGAGGAATACTGCCGTGCACTATAGGCAGAATGGTAGGATCAATTTCCATATCATGTGGCATATTCACTCATTATCAGGAAACCTTTTATTGCAATCATGATATAGTCATTTCAAATCAACTCTAACATGAAAGATTAACAAGATCTTACAGAATCTGTTGAAGTGTTGTTGTTTTCATCAGTGGGAAAGGAATACAGGGTATCCGGACATTGTTGTGATCCACTAGAGAAATGTTCTGCAAATAAAAAGGAGGAGCTTGTGATGCTCAAAGATCAAAACAGGCTAAGAGCCTTCCATATAAATGCTATGCAAATATCTAAACCATACCTTCAGTGACTTCATGGAGTTTATCCACAAAGAAGAATGCCATCTGTACCACATTTCAAGAAGAAAACTTTGAACTTTTGCTCTCACTGCAAGGTCATAAACACAAAAACTAGTAACTGAATAAAAGACAAATAGATAGCTGAGAGAGAGGATCACATAACAGGCCAGCAGTCTAACCAGAATCAATTGAATCCCACGCATCTAGCATCCATAAAATCTTTTGATGAGGTAAAAAGTCTGTAGGTGCTCTTGATGAGAAGTTCAATGAGAACATCAGGGCATCTTTCAAATGTTTGTAAGTATTAGATAGAACCTGTAATCAGAAAAGCAAGGCGGTAAGGCACATAAATAAACAAGGCCAAGCAATTCATCAAACCAATCATAACAGCAGAAAAGGCTTGAGATATGGTAGACATCAAGAAAATGCTTTCATAAATCCATATTGTGCATGTTAAACAAAAAAATTGGAGACATAGGGAAGAAAGATCTTTAAGTTGTATATTTAAAGGTTGTGTGTGTCCTTTTTGTGGGAGCCAGGAGAGCCATGCAGAACGATGGATAAGATTTGTCCCTCCATAGAATATCCAAGTGCAAACTGCAAACTATACAAAATCTACAAAGCTCACAGTTCAATTACTATAAACTCATATGGTATACCGTCAGGAACATATGGCTGGCTTGCTGCCAATAGAACATAAGTTCCACTGTACTTGTTTATAGCAAGACTTGATTGATGAAAGCTAACCCAAAATAGCAAAATTTAACCACCATGGCACCAACAGGTATGGTATAGTTGCATGTATAGAGAAGATGTTGGAACCTATTGAAACTCATACAAGGCTCACAGTTCAATTAATGTAAACCTAACGCAGCATCCCATATGAATATATAGCTGGATTGCTGCCCTAATAACGTAACTTCCACATACTTATTGTTTATAGGTTGAGGCAGGGATGGGTAGTGGGTAACATAAATCATAGTTAAACAGTTCTTTCCTCCCTTTTTGGTGAAGATGCAGCATGACTTGATTGATCAAAGCTAGAACCCAAAATAACAACATTTAACTGCAACAGCACCAAAAGGTAAGGTACAGTTTCATTTATGGAGAAGAAGTTGAAACATTTACCACATAAGCAAGTCTTTGCTGTCCTAGAGCAGAAATATGTTAACAGATCCCATTGTCACCGAGAGCAAGTATTTGCTGTCCCAGTCATTTAGTGCAAAAAGAAAAATCCTATCATCAATGACCAAGACAGGCACATAACCTCTCAAACAGTGCAATTACTGAGCAAGAATCCAACTTGTATTGGAGGGGCAAGGTAGAACCATGGAGCTTTAACATGGTATAGGGTCGTTTCAAAATAGATCATGCTGGGTGGAGGTTGATTTTGTAAGTTATGGGGCAACACAAAACAGACTTTAATATATTAGCAATTCTTTCCCCTTGTAATTTGCCTTCTGGAAAAAAAGGGGTCCTGTTAATCCCTAAAAGAAAGGAAGACTGATGCATCAAATTTAAATAACCAACGATTCAAACAGGTAGGTGATGAGAAAACCTATAGTTAGATAAGGGCCTACAAAATGTGGAGCAGCTGTCTTTTTCTTTCTTGCCACTAAAAAGCAGTATTCCATGCTGGATATAATCATTATCAAAACCCAGCACTCACTTCACAACAACAATGAGGGAGAGGGATAGACCAATACAGTCACCTTCTTAATCATTGTTAAAATAGAAGTTAGGCTGTCTTTCATGTGAGATATTCACTAGATTCCAAGCATCAACTTCCACTTCTAGTTTGGTTCATTGAACCCGCCATAAAGAATTAAATTAGCACCACTGAATTCCAGTTCCACCCCATTCAGAAATCAGAAACAAGGAAAAGTACAACTGTTAAGTAAAAAAGGATAGGAGTGGCAGCAGGTAACCAAACTAACAGGCTGCTTACTCAAATGAATGACCCTTCTCCAACTTTTTGCTGCATTCTTTTCCTGATTTTGTTATGACAAAAAGTCCTACAATGTTCATAATGTGGATTTCGTATGATGACCTAATCCAATCAGTGGACCACGCACAAAGGGCTCATGAATAATCAGTACCAACTTTTAAACATGACTGTGACACACAGATCAATAAGGTTGCAACTTGGTTCAGATTAGCTCAAAACCGACCCAAACAAACTGAATTTTATCCAATTCAAGATCCAAATTACGAACCAACTTTTAACTTATCTATAATATCAGTCGTAAATTGCCAATAAAAAATGCTATGCTGGTTTATAGATCATAGACATGGATGTAACTAATAAAAGTGCGACTAATTAGTGATACGTCAATGACATTTTGGCTAGAATTTCGGTTATAAATGACCAATATTTTCATGGGTACATAATATCACTTTTATCCCCCACGGCAAGCAGCCCCTTCAAAAATTCATTTTTTCTACATTTTTCCGTCCATCTCTAGATCTATATCTAAAACACAAGCAACAAAAATCTGCATAAGAAACATGAATTTAGGAGAAGCCAAGATTTCAAGAAATTTGTACAAAACCTCAATTAAAGAAGGTAAACACAGTCATTAAATCCCTTTCTTTCTCGTCAGTTTTTCTTCAATCATTATCCCTATATTTTCCATAATTACACATATATCTTCCAAAAACAGCGTACTTTTTCTTCTCAGCAACCTACTTTTTATACAATTAAGGAGCTATTTTGTCTCTGTTCCATCACACAAATTTGACTTATTCTATTTTTCAAATTTGTCATGCTAATTTTTCTTTTTTCCTGTTTACATCCTTGTTTGAATCTACCTCCCTTCTACACTCTTTTACATCAAATCAAATACACCCTAATCTTAAAAATCTTGTATGTCCTAGTGAATCAATTTCATTATACATGAATTATATGTCCTAGTGAAAATTTAGCAGCAAAGCAAACAGTCCTAACAAAAGAATGGATCAGCATGTGTTTCTACTCTCTATTATACGAAGTGGCAGGTTGGAGAAATTCTTCAGACATGCGTATAGAAATAAGTATATGCTAATCCATGGCACACAATTGCTGTGAGAACTTGAACTTGATGGAAGTTCTTATTTGAATCTCTTGGAAGATCCACCGAGTATTGGAATTCACTCTGAAAGTATCGAAAAACCATTTGGTTGAAGCCTAGACCACCAGCCTGAATCAAGATTGCAAAAGAATAAAGAAAAAAAATTCCCTCCTGCTTTTTTTAAAAAAACAAATTGTAGCAAAATACTTTATGAAAAAGAGAGGAAGGGCCTGTTTGGTTTCATAAATATAAGAGAATGTAAAAGAGAAGAAAATGTAAAAGAGGATGTAAAAGGAGAAAAGGTAAACAAACATAATGAATGTGGGAAATTAAATAAGACGATAATGTAATGAAAGAAAAGGGGAAAAAAAAAGCATGATTACTATGGAAAAAGTGAGTGGAACAAAAACACTTTTTTGTTTTTTGGAAAAATATAGGTAAAAAGGGCCAACCCAGTGAATAAAGCTCCTGCATGTTGCAGGATCTGGGGAGAGGTGTCTGTGTAAGCAGCCTAACCCTTGCTTTGCTTCAAAGAGGTTGTTTCCTGTGACTTGAGCCCACAATCACCTTTCACAAAGGCAAAAATTTTTACCTATATATATATATTACCGATATTATCAGTTAGCTTACCAATAATAATGATTCGGACGGAAACGGGACTATTTGGATGATGTTTTCACTTCAGAACCCTCAAAACTAATTTTTTTCCTCCTCGAATCCACCATTACCATAACCTATTATCAAAATCAGCAACTCCATTTGCAATTTGGAAGAGAAAAACCTGTTTTTGAAGATCAAACTCGAATTTTCCCACCCAGAAATCCACACAGTATCAAGGTATAAAGATCCGATTTCAATTGTTTTTTTCTTGTTTTTTTTTTTTTTTTTTGTTTGAAATCAGTTGCTTGTAACATATAATGCATTTTAGCTATGATTCATATAGATTAAAACCAGTTTCAACATTGGAATTTAATAGGTTTGTTGAGGTTGGGGATGAACACACAATTTGGGGAAATTTTGATTCAACCAAAATCAATTGTTGCTGATGCTTGGAAACAAAAATAACATGCTAGATTTGTCAAAAAATAGTGATTTTCACATAAAATTTTGGATTTTTATATATAAAATTAGGATTTTTTGGAAAAAAGCCAAAATGAAATTTCTTTGAAAAAGCAATGTTTGGAGCATGATAAATACAACACACCTAGCTGTTTTAAGCATGGATTTGCATGGATACAGATTTTTTTATTATAAAATTATTTTCTTGTTTATTAAATAAATAATTAATAAATTACAATGGGATGTGTTAATGCATAGATATATTAGGATACTGGCTGCTTAGTATAATAGTATTATAAATGTGATCAGAAAATTACCTATATTTTCATTTATTTCGAATTTTTAAATAATTATTTTTAAAAATTGTGGGAAAAGAGATCGTTTCCCAAAACTCCTATATTGCGATTCTTGATGAATTTAGAATGTTTCAATTTATTATTATTATTTTTTCACGTTGTTGGATGCATATGTTATGAAGATTTACATGTATAAGAATATTCAAGTCTCATGTATGTTTCTGTTTTTCATTCAATGATGACTTTTTAAATTTAATTTTTTATTCAAATTGTGTATTTATATTTATAATAATAAATTACAAAGTTTCATTGAAAATCTCTCAATTTTCTAAAATTTTTAATTTTTTTCTATTTTTTCCAATAAAATTCCCAAAAAAATGTTAATATGTCTGATAAAAACAATAATATATTTTTCCCTGGCCACTAATAAATAAGTATTTATCGATATTACTAATACTGATATACATTTATGGAAAAATATGGGTAATGATTAAAAAGCAAAAGATTGGGATAATGATTGGAAAAAAAAGGATGTATGAAATTTATTTACTTTGTTTGGATTGAGGTTAAAGTGTTTTTTCAAGTAAAAGATAATATAAAAGGAATGTAAATGATTTAAGGGTCCGTTTGAGAATGAGAAAAAGAGGTGGGATAAAAAGAAGTATGGAAAAATGAGAGAAAAGAGAGGAAATTGTGTGATGTGATAGAAGATAATAATTAGAACTAAAGTGAATAAAGGCAAAATAGTTAAGACTTTTTGTATAAAAAGATAAGAAATAATGACTAAAAATATAGATAATAATGAAAAAAAGTAAGGTTGTTAGGTAGTTAAGATGTCAAATCACATCAAAAGGTGTGAAAGAAGGAGTCATTACCAAAAGAACAAACCACCTTTCCTACCATGCCAAACAAACCCAAAGAGTAATTAACGCTTCAAAATATCAAAAAAAAAAAAAAAATTCATTTGCTTCATAGCGTGGAACTCCAGCATAATGAAGATGGCAAAGTAAAAATAGCTTCCATGCAACTTTCCAAAAAAGAAAACAGTAGCAAAATATTATACAAGAATTCCAAAAAAGAAAACAGTAGCAAAATATTATACAAGAAATGCACTCTGCTGGACCAAACACAAAGGGATGTACAGTTTCATTGACCTTACCGTAAAAAGATCTTTGGCATCAACTAACATGCCCTCTGATAGCTTTTGAAGCAACTCAATGTCTAAGGAAAAACTCTTGCTGTCAGGCAAAGGAAGAATCTCCAGCCAACTATTAAATCCCGACTTTGTGTACAACAACTCTGGGCAGAAAGCACAACAGCTGGATGCTGAATTTTTCCCAAATGAAGCATTTGGCTTTTCTGCGCAAGACGCATGCATCCCCTCCAGATTTTCTTTTCCATGTTCAAACCTTTCTGCAAGCATCTGTAAGAACAACAGCTAATATGGTTAAATGGACAAGGAGCCAACAACGAGTCATACAATCATCAAATCCATTGAGAAGTAAACCTGATGTATCTCTTCCAGCTGACATATGATACCGGTATTCTCTTGGCCATCCTTAAGCATCAGATACAATGACATGCAAACACCTAAGCATAATGCAAGAAAAAATAGTCATCAAAATTGAAAAAATACCAGCATATATACAGAGTGAGCAAGGAATAAAAAGGCAATTAAAAGAAATAATGCATTCACTTTCATGTAGAAAAGAAGAAAACCAAAATTGTACTCTGGTTTGATTCTTCAAATACTGGCATCGTGCTTTTGTCCTCAAAACAGGCCATTCATTCCACAATTAAATGGAGATAAGAGGACAAAGCAAGAGAAGATTTGAAAAGAGAAAAAAGAAATAAACATTTATGGCACCATTAACCTAACAACTGTAATGGCTACTAATGCACATTTACGCATAACAGGCCAGAAAATCCCTTTAAATTGTAATGCAACCCAATGATCTTTATACAACTGCCAAGAGAAATTTTCCTCTCATCCCCCCCTCCCCCGCCTCACAAAAAAGAAGAAGAAGAAGAAGAAAGAAACTATTCAGTTAGAAGACAAAGTACAAAAATCAACCATGAAGGAGCAAAAAATATGTACGGTTAAAAATTACCAAACCATTTCAGTGTTTCAAACAAATGCACGAATTTTAATAATTGAGGCCAATAACTTTATAAATAGTAACTCATCTGAAGCAAAAAGATTGTAGAATTAAGAATACCTTCCACTGCCAGATGTCGCAGTTCCTTATCAGCAGATGCAGCAGCCTTCACTAGGCAATTGTTCCCTACAAAGGGAAGATGAACTATTAGCTGAAAAACAGAAAATAGAAAAAAAAACGACAAAGAAAAAGGAGGAAATCAACAAATCTTACAAAGCATACCAGACCAAAACTGCCTCCATGTTTTCAGTGTTGTTGGCCATATTGAATCACACAGTGTCAAAAGCTGCTGCATTTTGTAATACACATCAGCTGAAGACGGCAAAAGTGGATGGCCACCATGCTTCCACAACATGGACTTCGAGGAATTCAAATTCCAAGTTGATGCAGCATCCAGTTTCCTGCTCTCCGTCTATATCAAAAATAATAATAATGATAAAAATCACACCTAATGACAAAGAAAAACTCATGCAAAATTAAAATGAAGAAACAAGAATGACATACCAAAAAGACGTTGACTGCATCTGGAAAGATATCCTGCAGTTTCAGTGCATCCTTCTTCAGAGAACGAAAAGATACAAGCACACATTCAAACTGCACAGATGTCACACCCATCCAGAAGGACATGTGATGTTCCATGATATCACTGTATAACTTAAAAAGCAAATCAAAGCAAGTTGACTCCACCAATGCATTAAGCACTTCTCCTTCCAAGTGTCTCAAAGCTTTCAACAAAGACAACATCTGGGAATGGCCCACTCCTATACTGTGGGGATACTTATCTTCAGTACCCCACTGCTGCAAACTAATCCGTAGCACGTTCACAGAATTGATAGCATTGAATAGACACTTTCTGGATGCTTCCAGAGCACTGTCTAAACCAGCCAATTCAACCCACTCCAATGATAGTAGAGGCAGAGATTGCATATCAACATCAATCTGAAGACGTGAAGTAATCTCCCTCCAGCAACACACAAGGTGACTCCAAATTGGATGGTCTCTTTCTTGTTCAAGAATAGTTACAAAAGAATTGAAGCAGCAGCAGTATGGATCTAAAAGGGAATCATGCCATTTGAACCAGAGGGTGTATGATGCAAGGTCACATATAGTGATCTGTTCGCTAGTCCAATTGGCAGCAAAAAAAAACATCTTATTGTTGAGTGCCTGGTCAAACTTTGCACGCTCAATGCTATCAATAAAGCATGGTTTAAATGAATTCATGAACAGATCATCGCATATCATTTGCACAGGAATTACTGAAGGATGGAGTTTCCTGCAACCATGTGGCATATCAGCTATAGAGGGAACATTGGAAGTCAGAGAACCTTCAGAAAGCAATGGGTGTATTCCTGTAGCATTTAAATTGTATGAAGCACAATGAGCCCCGAGGAATTCCAAATACATACAGTTTCTTTTGATACAAGCCTCCCTTGGAAATAACAGGAAGTCCTGCAACTTCAGTGGAGCAGGCCAACCACCAGGTAGAGATAATGAGCATCCTAAATGTTCATCTGATTCAGGAGTCATAATCCCAGATAAATGAGAAATTTTCACATGCTCAATAATTTCTCTCCCTTCTTCCTCACCCAGAGAAGAAAGGTATATATGCTCCCAACTTAGCTGGAGGCTCCATAAAATCATATTACCATTAAGGAGAAGCTGCTGAAATAAATGAACCCAACGAGTGAGCTCAAGAAGAGTAATATGAACCCCAAGATGCGATCCCGCATTTCTAGCATACATATGTGCTTTGGCCATTGCATCAACCAGCTCAGAGACAGGGATCCCAGATAAAATTAAGAATCTCTTGAGATCTCTTACCTCGGCTTCCATATAATCAAAGAGACTAGTGCTATCTAGTACTGAATATGGCTTAAGCATATATATTTCAACACCTCTGTTCCGCATAGCTCTTGAGATTTCACCATACCTAGGGTTAACTGTGAGAAACATTCGGAATTTTGGATGGGCGTGAAGCACTACTGGTTTGCCATCCACAAGCCCACACTCATTAACAGTGATTGCACCACTTGGTTCCACTAAAGAGTTTATCCTATCCAGAACCTGCGACAAACATGATTATGACCTACTAATTAGCATCTGAAGGTTCAAAAGGGAAAACAAAAAAATGCAAGAAAAAAGGATGAAAAAACTTACAGTGGGATTACAAAGATTTGCATTATCCAAAACAACCCATTCCCCATGCTCTACAGCCTTGATTAATCCACCATTGACCCATTCAAACTTTGGTGAAAATGACTGCTTTCTGTTGTTTTCCTGGAGATCTAAGATGTTCTTCAAAGATTTATTCAGATCTTTAACGGACCAAGATACACGTAAGTTGTGCTTCTCCAATTCAAGCTTCAGATGTTCAACTATCTCAACCAATGGTTCCAGCAATTTATTTGACCCTTCCCTCCAGGACTCAGAAAAGGACGTATCAAAACCTGAAGATGAAGTGTACTTTGTGCTTGATATAAAAGCCAACCATTTTGAGATTAAATCTCTGTGTTCGGTCATCAGAGCTTCTGGTGAAGATTCTAAGCGCAAACTGCAATACTCATCAACATAGCGCTCAATTTCAGCTATTACAGCATGATAGTTTCGAAAGGCACTGTACTGCTCAAAGCATCCTAGCAACTCAGAAATATCGGTTCCAGAAGAAAGATTTAGCTCAGTCAATGGGTTGCCTGTCAGTTGAGCAAGTAGTCGAACCAATGATGTCTTCCCGGATGATGATGGCCCAACCAATATGCACAACCACTGATGCCGTACACATTGCAGAGCAGCCTCCAAGCTGTGACTAATGCCTGGTAGTAGATGGAGCTGGCTTTTGTTAATTTTAGTTGGCTGAAAATGATTCCTTTCCACAGAAGTGCGCCCCACAGTCAAATATTTTGGATTAATCTGCACTCTAGGATAGTAATTTATATGCGGTTTCATCCCAAAAACCTCCTCATAAATCATTAGGACTTCCATATGATCAGGCACAGTACGCATCCTTTGAAGATACACCAGGTTTAAAAAACAATCAACTTTTGACTTCTCAGATGCACCTAATTATAAGGATGCCAAAGATCAGAAACACAGTTTTCTGGGTTAAGGCAATAGATAGTAATATATATGAGATAAGGAGGCCTTACGCTCAATTACATCACATGACCGCACAACATCACGAAGATTGAACTCCCATGGTGAACCATCCTTACCAAACTTCCTGAATAACATGGTATCCTCATGCATCCGCCTGTTAAAGCAAATCAAATTGGAAAGCAATGGCCTTGGAATTGATGGATAGAGTGAACTGCAAATGAAAAGGTAATCATCCTCAACTAACTCATCCACATAAACCTACAACACAGATACCAGTTGACAACAACATTAGCAAGAAGATATGAATAAATGGAAGTAGTGAACTGCTCCCATCATTGGCTCTATGATATCCAAAGTAATTGATGTTTAAGAAGAATGGAAGTTCACCTTCGTAAAACGATTGAGAAAGGACTTTGGAAGACCTTTTCTTCCACCACCCTGAAATGAAGGATTCTGACATGCAAAAACTCTGAATGATGGGGGACACTTGAATGATAACCCCAATTCTGGAATGTAAACTTCAGCACGGTGGTCTAAGATGGCATTTAGTCCCTAAAAGAGACATCATATTAAAGAAAATAGCTTCAAAAGTAAGAATAACATAAAGCAAGATGGGGGAAGGGGAGATGGATACCTCCAAAACAGATTGTGGGGCAAGATTAAGTTCATCCAATAGAACCCAACTGCCATTCTTTAGAGCCTATTCGGAAAACAAAGGAAAAAATCACACTCGGCTTCTGTGATAAAAAAATAGAATCATATGATGATTACAACCCTTCAAGAAACTTAAACCTGCAGAAGAATCCCATCAGACCAAGAGAATTTCATCCCTTTCTCAGCCTCAACAGGTAAGTCTGATCCCAAAAGATCCATGATGTCAGTCTGTACAGATAAACATCAGTGAAATGAGACAGATTATGTTAATGCCTAACTGTTAACCAAGAGATTTCATGTAGTTTGCTAACCTGCTCAGAGAGGTTTATCCGGACAACGCTGTGTCCAGAAAATTTGCCGAGTGCAAGAACCAAACTTGTTTTCCCAACACCAGGACTACCTTCCAACAAGACTACACAGAACCCAAGAATATAGAACAAATAATCATGTCTTTCAAGAACACAAAATGAAAACTAGAAAATTTCACCATAAACAATTGTAGTTATTGTATGTACTGACCAGGCTTTGAAAGTTGCAAAGCTCGCAGCACCCGCAAGGCATTTCTACAGGTAGTTGGTGCAAAAAACTCAAATCCTTCATGCTTGCATTCCTTGTCTCCTGAGAATTAATCAGTTCATGCAAGAACATGAGAAATGGTAATGGCCTTAGCAGTGCTCTAGGGTAGCTCATTAGGAGAAATAAATAAATAAATAATTTCACCCCCATGCCATGATAGGGCATTTTTATGTCTTCTGTGAATGTGCATATACTTGTGTGGTGAGAGTAAGATGATAAGCAATTGCAAATTCTAAAACTTACTAGCAATATTATCTGATGAGAAAAAAGCTCATTGAGCAGCCAAATTGATAATTTACAACAATTATAAGGATCCTAGATGCATCATGATCACAAAGTGTAACTACTTGGCTAATAAACATCACCTCTACGTATTACATGCACACCAAAGGCCTTCCTAACTTGGGTTGTGTTCAAATAAAAGGAATAAATATAAAAATGCAAAAGATACCTTTTCCTCATTTAGTTGACATGACATCTAGCTACTTTCATCTATCCCTAACAACCTCATTTTTGGCTTCAGTATTGCCTATATTTCTCAACATCCCTCCCAATCTCTTTCATCTTTATTAACTTTATGGCTGAGATTACTGCTTATCTTGCTGACATTGTTTACGTTTCCTTTTACGTTTACATTTATCCAAACACACAATAGGAAAAAATAGCCTCAAGTATTAGAAATATAATAATCAACACTGCCAATGAATATAAGATTTAGATGGCTTTATCAACTTTATTGTTCTGTGAAGAAAGTTTGCGGGGCTGGGCAAAAAATAAATAAAAAGAAAAGAAAAGAAGAGAAATTTTCAAAACCCTTTTGTTTTTATATCCTTCTCAGTATTGACTAAGGCTCGAACCACTGGTTTCAAGATATAACACTCCTAGATAAAACCATACACAATTTCAGCTTATATGTTAGGCTGGTGCATCTCTAGCGAGCTTATGGTTCAGTGATGCGGAGCACAAGTTCTAATCTATCTTAATGGGCTTCAGATCTTTAAATATGCTTTTACTCATTGTCAAGTTGTAGTTCATGTTGTATCCTTTCATAAGAACAAGAAGAACATTTTCCACCACAATGGTATTGGAGCCTAGGTTCTTAAATTCTGTAAAAGGAATTTTCTCCCTTTAAGGTGTTCTGCTTTCCACCCTTCTTTCTGTTGGCTAAACAAACTCTACAATCATAATAGTAGAATAGCACTTCTCATCCAATAGAAAAAAATTAATTATTCATTGTTCAACTGTTGAGATTTAACCTTAGCCACATAACAGTTTCTATTAGATGAGATATATTTACAGTATGTGAGTGTTTCTTTCACTTACGCTTGCCCAACAATTCAAACATTTCAGAAGGCCAGCTGTTGCAGAGTGTCAAGAGGCCATAAATAAATTAGGGTTTATTTATTTTTAGAAATTTCCTATAATTTATTTTTGGGGATTTGATGTATACATCAAGTGATCAACATATAGATCAGCTTGATGGATGGTTTGGATCATTGTTTTTATTTATTTACTTGGGGTTTTATTTATACGTAATACATTAGGGTTGCGTTAGGTTTTCCTTTATGTTCTATAAATAAGTTACTTTGCAGGAGATTTAAAAAAGTTCTATGATTGATGAATTATTAATTGAGAATTATTAATATTTCTGGCATTCTTTCTTTCTAACTCTTTCCTCTAATTCATCTAAATTTCTCACCTTTCTTCCCTTCTTTCCCTATTGAAAGAATCTTTTTGTTTCTTCTAAAGTCTTCCCCTTTTTCATTGATTTAGGGCATCCTGTCCTACATCAACTTCGTATCAAAGCGAAGCCTAGTTGTTTGTCTCCTATAATCACAATTTTCTGTCCCCTAATTGTACTCTCCAAGTGAAAAATAAATAAATAAATAAATAATCCTGATTTTCTCTCAACTGTGCACCTGCTGTCAACAGCACCATCTTCTTCATCTTCTAGCAAACTGCGCCGACTGCAAGTCGCTAGTCTTCTTCAAACAATATTGCCAAATGCTACCTCACAATATACAACATCATCTCTCCACTTTTTTCATGTTTGGTCACTAGATTCAAAATATAATGGCAAACCACTTTTAATTAGGCCTTCTTCTGGCAACACAACATTGAAAAACTTTCTTTCAAGGTTCTCACCTCCAGATTTGCAAAGAAGAAATCGAACCTCACCTCTCCGACCAACATACGACACCAAAACTCACCGGATTCATCCTTCGTCAAGCCAGGGTAGAAGATATTCAAAATTAGTTTCATTGAAGCTGTCCCCCACAGTCAAAACTTGCAATCATTCATTACTGTGGCTGTCCGTCAGTAAAGATGATGCTTTTTGATGGGTTTGGAAGCCACCATGACTATTAACCACAAGGAAGAGGACATCTTTCCATAAATAGAGATTTCCTTCTACTGTTGGTAATTGCAAAACAGTTCTATGAAGTAGAATTTACATTTTGGTCCAATTGGATTTCCCCCAAAATAGTCCTCTTTAAGTAGTCAAGTTTGCAAAATACCCTACACTTTGAAGTTTTACGAAGGGACCAACATGTCTAAAGTTTTCAAAACTGCAATCAATTTTTGATATTTGCAAAATAAGCCTTAATTACAAAAAGTCTCAAATGTCTCTGAAATTTCAATCCATTTAAAAAAAACATAATTTTTTTTAAAAAAAATCAGATTTGAAAAAAGAAAACTATTGTAACAAATGCTAAATCAGAAAATTAAATACAAGTTTTAAAAATTGAACTTTGAAATATAATAAAAACTCATACACAAATCCTTCTTTTTCAATACACAAAGAATTTGCTTTAGCGAAAGAGGAGATTGATTCATGACATGGGAAAAATCTCCATTCCAAGACAAGGGATGCTCCCAAGGAAATTTTATGTCCAATGTTGCTATTGAGGTTGAATCTATAATTGATGTCAATGATGAAAGTTCTATGTACATGAATTCTATGGACAAACAAATCAAGAGGTGTATGCCAATGTAGATCTCCAAGAAGAAAGGCACGCATGTGAAAATGTAGAAGATTCCATGATTATGAATAAGTTTGTTCAATCATCAGATATGTCATTGGCTTTGTCTGTAGAACAATAAGAAAATTTTGGTTTAATTGCAGATGGGAAGTTTTTTAATGACAAACTTGCAATAGTTGAAGATTTGAGTATGGTAAAAGGTACAAGTGTTGAGATACTGAAGAAAGAGGTGAACAAGTTTATTCATGAAGATGAATGTATTTTCAAGACAAAGGAGAAAAAATTCAAGAGGCATCACTCAAGGGTCAAAGTAACAGCATAGCACTTCAGATTAAATGTTCTCCCTTTATGAAGATTTCCAAGCCTATGAAGCATAAGAAGAGAATCAAAGAAAAAAGAAGAATGAAATGGAACTTTCTAAAGTATTGTCCAACCCAAGAGAATCCAATTCGACATGCTAGACTATATCATCAACTCCTACCAAAGCCAAAGAAGACACGTTGCAAAGTTGGATTTTGGCTAACATCTCCGTCCAAACTTGAGGACGAGTTTTTTTCATGCCAAGGAGAATGATGCAAAGTGTCAATTGGCCAAACAAAAAAATAGGGTTTACTTATTTTTAGAAATTTCTTATTTGAAATTTTTTGGATACTTAATTTATTTTGGAGATTTGATGTGTACGTCAAGTTGATCCACTTGATGGATGGTTTAGATTATTGTTTTTACTTGTTTACTTAAGGTTTTATTTTTACGCAATGCATTAGGGTTGCGTTAGGGTTTCCTTTATGTTATATAAATAGATTACTTTGTAGGAGGCTTTAAAAAGTTCTCTGATTGATGAATTATTGATTGGAAGTTATTAATATTTTTGGTGTTGTTTCTTTTTTATTCTTTCCTCAAATTCATCTAAATTTCTCTCCTTTCGCCCCTTCTTTTCCCTTTTAAAAGAATCTTTCTCTTTCTTCCAAAATCATCCCCTTTTTCATTGAATTAGGGCATTCTGTCCTACATCACCAACAATTTAGATCGGATCCATTCATATATTTATTTAGAATTTTCAGACAATATTCCAAAATACAGATGCAGATACAAATAGGTCTGCGAGCCTGCAACAAATGAAAACAACAAAATCAATGGTACAATTCTCTCAGCTTTCTCTTTACTATGATATCTACAGCTGGAGTTTTTAGTTGATTTTCATGCCATAATCGTACTATGATCAGATGGAAAAATAAATAACTAAATAAAATGTAGACATTTATGGGACAGCTCTGATTTAACCTGGACATGCTTGGCTTATGCAAAGATTCTACACAAATTTCGGACTTTTCCATCAATCTCTTCCAACTCTTTTAAAGCAAGGGCATGATGAATTTCAGGTATGTCACATGTGCCAATAGTACTAATTATGAAGAGAAAAAAAAAAAGGTATTTCCTCAAAATAAAAAACGGATCATCACAAATAGTGATACAATATGGGAAAACCTGATGGAATCACATCTAGGATATGATATTCGCAATGTTGCCAGGGAGAATAAGGGTTTTAATAATCACATCTAGCAGCTGATATGCATGATGTTGCCATGAGAAGGTCACTGAATTTACATAAAAGAAAAGGAATAATAGCATAAGAGCAGTTCAAATAATCATCCCCGTCCCTCAGATTAGCACCATTCGCAGTTTATTTCCAAGCAGTCTTTAATTATTTACCCCCCAATGAAGAAAGCATTTTCCATATAAAAGCTTGTGTTTCATCCCTTTTTTAAGTCTTCATTACTTTGTGCAAAAATGCTTTGATGGTCAATGTTCTAAATATCTGTATTGTTTCAAGTATTGCAGAAGAGATATAAAACATGTATTGATATTTTCCAATTTTATAACAGATACCAGAACATTGTATCATTCAACAAGGAATTCATTAGGGAAAACATATGGAACTTGGCAAATTGAATCATGTACATTAGAGGGATGATTCAATACAACCGTTTGCATGAAATGACTCCATGCAACCTTTATATTTTGGGTTCAATATGATGTTTTAATTAGATCAAAGCTAAGAATCGTATCTGTCATCATACTGTTAACTATGAATCCAAAAACTATATAGATTGGAAACTTACGTGGAGCCATAAAATTAAAAACATTTGAGTGTGAATATAGAACCATTAAAAATTTTCAATACTTAAACAAGAGCATATAATTTGGCATCTATACCTTGCAAATATTCATCTTATTTAGATGAATGATTTTATATAATTTCATTGCATTCTAATACTTGAGTAAACCAATCCAAGTGGTTTTATTATTTTGCATACAATTTTATATCTTTTTTAGCCCACACAAGTTCCTGATTGAAATGATTTCAAGCATTATAGCAAAATGAATGGTGTTAAGTATAAAGGATGAACCAGATTTCATCTAATCATTAAGATTGACCTAAAACAGAAAAGGTTGCATGGAGCAACTCCATGCAATCAGTTTTATTGAATCATTACCTGTATCATTAACCTGAATATATAGATGTTACAACATACATTATTGAGATAATATCAAAGATTACTAGAACCCCACCTACTATGGATGCTCTCCATTAAAAAAAAAAACCTTGAAATTTAAACATTTGCTTTTAAGGATGTAATAATTCATGGCTAAGCTTTAAAGCATTAACATTTTCTGAAGTTTTCAATGACCACTATATTCATACCAGAAAAGGAAGAGGA
>JAYJMB010029714.1:0-13145 GCA_036873735.1 Pouteria campechiana | reverse complement strand
AGTGTATATTTTTGCCACCGATAAGACTTTTACAACAAAAAAGGAAAGAGAGAGAGAGAGAGAGAGAGAGAGAGAGAGAGAGAAGGAGAAGAAGAAGAAGATGATGATGATGATGACGGAAATCAAATTAGCACTCTATCAAGATTATTTGTCTCTTGAGGACCTTAATCCTTTGCAACTGGTGCGCCAAATTGTCACCTAGAACCCAAAAGAAATATAGCATATGTTTTTACAACCATCTAGGCTGAAATAAAAAGACAATAAAAGGTGTGACCAGGACAAAATTCGCCTGCCATAAGATTTCCCCTGAAATTTTGTAGGAAGAAACTTAACCTCATTAGTAACAGAGCATTCATCTCTCAAACACCTTAGCTTTTATCTCAGCTTCCAAGAAAATGCCTTTTTTTTGTAAGGCTCTATTTGGAATCTTGGATAGAGGTAAAAGAGACGTAGAATAAGAGAAAAATACGATATGTGAAAGGAGTGTAAAAGGCAAAGTTATAATGCTAGCAGGACAAGCGATGATATTAACCATAAAGTGAATAAAGATAAAATAGATAGATTGTTTTAGAAAATATAAAAGTAATGATGTAAATAAAGTAAAATTGTTATTGATAGCTTTAGATAGTTGAATATCACGTGAGATAATAAATAAATAAATAAGGCTTTTACAATGCTTTTACAATTCTTAAGCTTTTACAGTAGAAGTACAGTGAACCAAACTGAGCCTAAATGCATTAAGACCAATATTAGACTTCTTCAAAATGAAATGAGGCTCCTTTGTGGTTGGGAGGGTAGGGCCCAACTTCTGCTATGAGCTTTCAATGTTGAAATACTAGACCTACAATGTTTTAAGGTAGACAATTTCGCTAGCCTTTTCCTTTTATATCTTACAGACAAGAATCCTATCTAAGCCTTTAAAAGAAGGGATCAATACAAACTTCAATGCAACTACAATGTTGTAAGCTAGACCATTTCCCTAGCCTCTTCTTTTTATATCTTTATAAACAAGAATCCTAACTAAGCCATTGTCCATTTGACCAAGGTCATGAAATCTCTATTCACCAACTCAACTGATATTTTTATTTTTTTGCCTTCCCCTTCCCCTCAAGGGCTTCAACAGAATCATTCACACCTGAATGATTCAAGTCTGTTTCTTAAGACAACCTGTTGGTTCTATACCTAAATCTCTTAGGATGCTCTCATTTTTTATCATCCTGCGTTGTCTTGATGGACATCAGTCTTACATAAAAGATTCAGTTACATTAACCTCATGTTCATGATGTTCCTTGACCATGTGGTCACATAGGAGTACTACAAGTGCTCATCACCAGGGGCTCATCTCAACTTCTTCCAAAAACCTTGACTCTATTTAAAATATCCTGCTCTCATCAATTATTTATTCCAAAGAGAACTGATCAATTTTTAACATAATTGAATAACCATCATAAATAAATTCTCATTCATTGCTAATATTTGACAAAAAGAACTTATAGGTATAATAACCAGGGTGCCTAATGTAATACTTCTAGTAACAATACATTACTAAAAAGTAAAAACAATACCACATTCGATTTATAAGGTACTAATTCTAGTAGAAATGTGGTTGCAATAAATTTTAAAAATAAGAAGTCTAAGATATTAACACACATGGTGGGCGAGACTTTGATTTTGAAGTACATAAAAACCTGCATGCTGAAATGAGGAATGTTCCCATGTATTGCAGTTAATATGGAAGTTTCAAGCATGAAATTTGTTACCCTATTTACCAACAAACAAAATTTAGTAGGGTAGTAAATACCTCCCAGAACTTCAGCATATTATCTGCAAGGAATGATAGTTCATATTTGACAACCCTGCATCAATAATGCAGAAGGAAGATAAATCAATATCAACAGATTCCCTCTAATAGCTATCCCAGTAGAAGTACGGCCATCAATGCCCATACCTCTCAGAAGCTATTCTTCTTAGTTCACTTAGATCACTAACAGGAGGAACCCATATCTCTGTAAATCGATTCCGTAATGCCGGAGATAACTCCTTCTTCCCATAATCACCACCAGGATTCATGGTTGCAAGAAGAAAAAAATTGGGATGTGCTACTATTTCCTCCAAAACAGAACCACCTTTCTCTGCCAAAGACTGAAAATAATGCAAGCAATGGTTAAACAAAAGATGTTGTAAACATGAACTGTTCATGAACATCTGTCTGCTCAAATATTTCTTACATAGAAGAATATGGCCGAAGAATATGGCCAATTTAAAAAATATGTGAAAAATTAAAAAGATAATTTATAAACCACTCCTGTATACCTTTGTTGTGACAAAAACCCCAAAGATTTTGGCTTATTTTGCAAATGACGTAATAAAATGGCCTAATTCACTTAATGAATAGATTCATTCTAAGGTTCACTACTAGATGGTATATTGCACAAAAAGTGGATTGTATGACAAGCAAGAAATGAACAGCTCTTAAATCATGATTACATTTCCATATCATCAAAATGCCCCTCAGGACTAACAAAATCACAACACTTGCTGACATTACATAGTAAGGATGAGTTGAGATCTAGTTGCACCTAACAAGCAATCAAGTCAAGTCAAGTTAAGCTGTTCCTTTGGTCAGCAGGCTTGGATTTTAAGCCTGAGCACAATTTCATCCAACATTTGTTAACATGCTGGAAATCTACACACAGCTATTTATTGCATGGGACAGACAAGCAAACAACGAGTATTAAATATACATGAACCAGACCAATGAAGGTCTTGTACTTTACATTCCATGAAACAGGGTCACATGAGCATTAGTTTAATATTCAATTACCCACTTAAAAGATTCACTCATAGATTTCAAGTAATTTAAATAGAACTCTTTTAGCCTATCTTATGACATACTTTGAGCCCATTCTTGAGTATATAAGTGTTAACGTTTGTATTTACAATACACATAAATTTGTTCGCTTTTATTTATTCACTATCCAATGGTAACCATCATGCAACCTAACAAACAAAAGTTGACAATAAATAATGTGTTTTGACAACAAGCTCACCAATTTTCTTTGTGGTTCTAAGACACTGTTCAGTCTTTCTAGTACACTATCATCAGCCAAGGAAATTTCATCCACAAGAAACATATCTCCATTCTTCATTGCTTGTACAAGAGGTCCATCCTGCCATAAAAATAGTGTCTGCCACCGGCATTGCAATTTTATCAGATTCATCATGACTTGTTCAAAAGCATCAATATCTTCTTGAGTGACATCAACCTCTGAGCTCTTAATGCATTTAATAATTATGTTTAGCTGATCCAATGTTGAGGAAGCATTCTCAATCTCAGAAGATACGGGCTGCATCCAGAAAAGTGAATGTAAAGGAAATGAAATAGAAGAAAAAACAATTGTGAATTGACAACATTGACGGATAAGTAGACGATGATTTCATACAGTGTCCTTTGAGAAGTGAAGGAAAATCCTTGAATTCTTCAGTTCATCAATGCAATGTCTGAATTCCGATGCTAATCTTGACCTGTCCCGGACAGGATAAAATCCCTGTAATGAAGGAGAAACTTACTTAGAATGAATGCAATTGATATTTCTTGGATTCAATTTTCAGATGAATGAATATAAGAACTTCCTCCCAATGGGTAAAATGAACCAACCCCAAGAAAATCCGATGTCTCAGTATGCATGTGGCAATTTAAAATGTGCAACTTCGAGCCCATGAGGATACTAAGTAACTGACAAACAGTAGTCTTGCCGCCACCAGTTTCACCAACAAGAAGCACAGGTTCACGCAATTTATAGCAGCGCTCAATGAGGTAGTATAACCTCCACATGCTTCTAGTCCAGATAATGCTGCAGTTTTGATAAAAGTTAATAAGAAATTAGAAAAAATAAGGCAAAAAAAACACCAACCCACAATGAAACCAAAAACAATTAAACTTTGTCTGCCTTAAGAACAAAGGAAACAAGCAAAGCCACAATAAACCCAAAAACAATTAAACATTAAGCTGTCTTACTCTCCCAGATTTTCCAAAATTCCAGATTGCCGCTGTAAGCCTGAAACATCCAGCATTCCTGATTCCTGCATTATAAACTAAATCCCCTTAAAACCACAGCAATGCAAAGGCCCCACAAAGATCTTTCAGCAAAGTAGGTGCTACTCAACACATCATTATTTACATGAAGATCCAGCACATCCAACACAAATTGAAGACTGGAAAAGACAACATATGCCACCAACAAAACAAAAATTCAGGAGGGGTCATGCACCCCTAGCAGAACCCAAACATCATAGAGTCCATGATATTTTATATGAAGAGGTTCCAAGCAGATTATAGAGGTATTCCCTGTAAGGAGTCAAATAATTGCCTTACCAAAGATAGAGAGACATACACCATCACCAATTTGGATGATTCAAATCATAAAAGCATCCTCTCTTCACAAAGGACAGATGAAGATCAAACTTGCAAATGACATATTTTAAACATAGTTTGTGCATCAAAACAACAGAAATGGAATTGGGACTCAATTCAAAAAACCATGATTCATTGCAAGTCTCACAAGATACAAGTTTGTGTAGAAACATAGACCTCCAAAATTTTTCATTATTTTCCCTTTTGGGTAGTGTCCCATTGATTAGTCAAAGATGCATGACACGGAAATAGATAACATAAACCTTGCGACCATTACCTTGAAGATATTCACAAAGTAATTTCATGAAATGCCAGTTTTCATGGTGAAAGTAAGTTACGCTTCTTATACCAAAATATAGCCTAGCATGGAATATCTGCATGATCCCAGTTCACAAAAATGAAAAATTGGAATAGCACAGGTGTCACCAAATGGGTTCACTAATTTTGCAGAAAAGAAAACATTATGGTCTAAAAAAAGAAGAAAAAGAAAATGTGCATGTATAGTGAGAAAGAACTAAAAGGACCTCTTTATATAAATCTTCCTTGTTGAGCTTGACACGAAGATGCTTCTCCAAAATTTCCAGGACAACACTTCTCTCACTTTCATCCCGCAATCTCTCAGCCAGTAGAAAATAGCCATCCTTTGCCAAATCTTCATAGGACTTCCCAAAGACCCGGAAGCGGTCAGCCCAACGGAATAAATCTCGTGGGGTTATGAACCCATGTTTCCCTGCAAAAACTTTACTGCTCTGTCTATGCAATTGCAGATCTTTCATAATATCAACCATTTTTACAGCATAGCTTTTAGGGATTTTACATCTCTGCTCTAAAATATTACTTAATTCATTTTCTGGAATCTCATCAACATGGATTTCCAAAAAGCGGTTGCGGAAAGCTCGAGAGAGCATTTTCCGCCCACCATAAATTGTAGGTGGATTTTGAGTGGCAAAAAGCATAAAATTTGGGTGAGCAGTTATTGTTTCCTGAAGTTCAGGAACAAAAAGCTCTCTGTTATCATCCAATAATCTATTTAAGGCCTCTAAGACATCTGATGGTGCAAGATTAAGCTCATCCAAAACAATCCAGTGTCCATAGCGGACAGCCTTAACCAGTACACCTTCATGAAACACAAGTTTTCCATAAGAATCAGTGATATAAGAGCCAAAATATTCCTGTAGATCAGTATGCTCATGATTATTGATGCGAACAAATTCATGACCAGTGATTGCAGCAAGGTATTGTACAAGGCTGGTTTTCCCACTGGATGTAGGGCCCTGTAAAAGAACTGGATACCTTCTGATAAAAACCGCACGTGAAAGATTTCTCAGATGTTCTTTAATACTTTTTGTCAGAACATAATTTTCCAAGAAAGAATCAAGCTTGGGTTCACCTTCAGATTTTTCTTTCACAATTAAAAACCGATCAAAGGGAATATCAGGTGGCCTATTTCCCCCTAATAAATGTTCCAATATCATGCCATGCATGTATTTCATGCTGGGACGATCCAGTAAAGTAAGAAAAAACATGCAAAAGCCATCATAAAGAGCCCTTTGAAATCCAAATTTATTTCTTGCTATCATGGTATATTCTAGGGAACGGGCAAGGGACCTCAAACTGAACTGGGGCTTCTGATTGGCCCCATCTTGTAGCTTCTCCTCAGATTCCTTCTTGGCTTTTAAATAGAACACTACAATTCTCTCCAATATTTCTCTAGTTATATCCTCCATATATCGACCAATAAAGAGGATCAACTCTTCTTTGTCCAATACGTCATCAACAAAGTATTCTGTAAATCTGCTCCTCAAGGAGTATGGCAAATCCCGCTTTCCAGCATCTGTTGCAGGATTCATGCATGCAAACAGACGGAAATGAGGATGACGGTCTATATAATCCACGTCACCTCTCTCAGCCAAACAAAGTGTACCTCTCTCGCCTTCTAGCACACCAACCACTCTCTGCAATGTCTCTGGGGGAGCCAAGTTTATCTCATCAAGCAAGATCCAATGTCCATTTCTTAATGCAGTTATAAACGCACCTTCGACGAAAGAAAATAACATGCAAGCAGAATCACCAATCTGATTAAAAGCTGAATCAACTCTTATAGAAAAGGACTCCCAAGCCTGGACAACTCCATCACCTAAAGGTCTTTTCCGCTTAGCACCAAATTGCCCTGGCTCATGGGCTTGTGTCCGGACAACATTAATGCACTTTTGAAATGCACGCAGCAGCTTCTTCCAATTTTTCTTAATTGCATAGCTTTCAAGATGACGAAGAAATTCATCGTTGTCCTGAAATTTATTGTGTCAAGCACTTTCATTCAGGCAAGTCAAGAACAACAATGATAGAAGGCAACTATTAGAAAGACATTAGCTGTGAACCTCTTCAAGAATACTGTACCTTGCCAGAAAAAGTCCTGCAGAAGAGTTCCTTGAACTCTTTATGAAGAGGGAAGCAAATCATGGATGCATCAGTAGGTTTAAAACCACCTAAAAGGTCAGCAACATCACTCTGTTGGCTCATATTCTGCATTATTACCGGAGAAATTGCACAGTGAATCAAGTGAAACAGGTGGCATTGAGTGCAACAAATCATTAGTGACAAATGCAATCTTTTCTCATCATACCAAAACAGTAAGTGGCTGTCCAAGCCTGCTAGCTAGATTCTGCACAAATGTGGTTTTTCCAGTACCAGTTTCACCAACCAGAAGAACAGGTTCATTATACTTAACAGAGGATGCTATCCTCTCAAGAATGTGAAGGGAACTATGAATATCTACAAAAACTCGCTTTTGGGGGCGACGCTGCTTAAAACATGCCGAGAAATATAAAAAATCAGTGAGACCAAAAGGGTAGCCAAATACATAGAATGAAATACTAATCGCATGCACATACTGGTGTTGAAGTGCAGTGGAGGGTAATTCGTCCAACCTGCAAATCTGACTGCAAATTCTACAGGTAAGAAGCAGAAATTTAGTAAATACTTGGTATAGTACATTGAAAAAAAAATTCCATCACTGTGGATGAAAAAGATGAAAAATAAAACCTGAACTGTTGGCTTATTAGGAGGGTATAACATTTCAGATTCAGAAGTTGGTACAGACCACATCTTCGCTATTTCTACCATTATAGATACTCTGCCAATAGAAGAAGCTGAGGAAGCTCCAAAAATGTCCACAGCCTAGAGAACATATGCATATCAGAAGCCATTAGAAGTTACACTGGAAAGACAAGATTTGTCATACAGATTTAATATGGCAAAATAGAAATTGTATAATGTGAAGAAGGAGACCTCTTGATAAATGCTTCTACACTCAGAAGCTGACAAAGAAACCCTGGAAAGGCTTAACCCCAAACCAGCAACTCTCTTGCACCATTTCAGAAGGTCCCTACCATGATCATAATGCAAAAATTAGAAACATTTGCATTAAGTTTTGAAAACAAGTATTACTTCTAAAAATACAAGTATGAACTCAAAAAATAGTATAATGTATAAATAATTAAACTTCATTGAACTGCAAATTACAAGGTGCATTGCTATTTGACAGCTTTTGAAATACCTCAATGTAAACCAACCAAGCACCCCAATTGAAGCAGACCTGTCACCCTGAAATCCTCCTAACTTGATAGAAACAAAGGAGTTGATGTTTTCAAAAGTACCTGCAAAATGTTATCATCAATATCAACTTTGTACAAAAGGAAAAGAAATGGACAATCGTAAAGGGATCCAGATCTTTTTTCATCAATGTATCATTGAAGCCTCAGAAAGAGAAGGGAATAAGTATGATCAAGTATAGGCAGCCATACCAACTAGTTTTTTAGAAAGGGGCTCCAAGCTTGGATACCATGCATTTACTATATCAACCAAATCCGTAGAACTTGGATTCCCAACCATCACTTTTCTCCATAGGGCTCCAAGGGAAAGTCTGCCTGTTACCAGAAAATATTCTGCAATGAATACTTATAAGTGCAAACTAAGGCATAGAGATACAGCATATCATGAATATCATGGGTATCATAATATCTTGAAGATGTAGTATCTTTGTCTTCCAAAGAAAAAACAAAATCCAGTAGAAATCATGAGTATGAAACTAGCATTGATAATATCAATAATATCATCAATATTATCGTTCCAGGCCCTAACCGATAAAAAATCAACCATTAAAACAAAATTATCTAGCAATTACCTGATTTATCGATATGATCATGAGAAATTGAATTTATCATGAAACATTCATGATAATATATTATCCGTAAAGCATGTAAAACTGCCCATTCGAATGCTGTGAGCCTCAAAAACATCCCCAAATCGATTTTTCCTCCCTCGAAACCCTCTTCCCTATGTGGAAGACAAAATTTTGAAGAATCCATTTTAGTTTTGAAGGGAAAAAACTCAATTTTCAAGCATCAAATCAACATTTTTGCTCCTGGAGTGAAACGCTATCAACATAGAAAAAAAAACTATGATTTCATATATTTTTTTTCTATTCTTTTACTCCAAATCAGGTGTTTATGTGTTTATGCATTGTTTTACATGGATTTAAACAACATGCATCAACAGATTTAGGGATTTGCATGAAGTTTTGGGGAAGAACACCGGATTTGGGGAAAATCCCTAAATCTTTGATTGGGAGCAGATTTACAGTTCTTTGTGGTTGATAATTGCATAAAGATAATTGATTAATGAAAAAAAAAATTCATCACAGATTTTTCATTTTTTTTAATTTGTTTATATTAAAAGAATTTTTAGGTAAAGCCTAAAACAATATTTGGCTTCAAATCAGTCATTATAAAGCCTCCAGATTATTTTAAAAAGTGATTAAATGTTTTTAGAAATTAAGATAGTGCTATAAAAAATTTCTGATATGCTTTTGTTATGCGAGTTTGTATTTTTTTGGACCATTATATGATTATATTTCATATGTTAATACTTTCAAGGGTGGCTTAGGATGGTGGAATGTATATTTGGGCAATGAAATTCTAATTTCGTCTATTCTAAATATCTTTTTAGGTTAGAATGTCAATGGATAATAATAAGGGCAAAACTAAGCCTCAAGATGTTGCTTGGGAACATAGGAAGCTAATCCCAGGCAACCCTTTTGGAGCTGAATACAACTACTATAAGCAAGTAATATAGTCAACGATATTATTAAAATAAAGGAGCACCTGGCTTGGAGTAGTTGCACTTCTTCGTTTATGGTATCGTTCCTCTAAATTTGTCAAATAGTATACCTCTTAAAAATATGATTCAAGTTACACAAATTGAGGGTGAAAATGTGTCATCTCATTCAACACAACATATCAAGGGGACATATCTTGATCAAGATAATGAAGATATGAAAAATTGGATGAAATGAATGAATTATAGATGGAAAACTTATGGTTTGACTATGATGTGTGATGGATGGACTAGCTCCACAAAACTTAATATCATCAACTTTATATTGTATTGTCGAAACGCCACGATGTTCTGCAAATCTATTGATACATCTAGGCATATCAAGGATGCATCTTATGTTCAAGATTTTATTGAGAAGCACATCTAATCCCTCGACTCAAAATATCATGTAGTGCAAATTATTACAGATAATGGTAGTGTTTATAAGAAAGTTGGAAAAGCATTAGAGCAAAAATCGCCTTTGTGTTAGACTCCTTGTGCAACCCACCATATTGATCTTATTTAGGAGGATATTGGTCGACGACCGAGTGTGCATAATGTGATAGAGAAAAGTTGACAAATTACTAAATTCATCTACAACCATAATTGGGTGAAGGCACAGTTTCATGAAACTTCTAATTATAGGAGAGATTATACGTTCAGGCAAGAATCGATTCGCTATAAATTATATTGCATTGGATAATCTATAGAATGCTCGCTAAGTGCTCAATATGGTATTCAATACTGGCGTGTAGCGTAATTATAAATATGCAAATAGTAAGGGATGAAGATGGAGAAAATCATTGTGACAGCTTCTTTCTGAGATAAAGTGCAATAGGTATTAAGTATTCTAGAACTCATATATAGTCTTGAGAGTGGTTGATAATGAAACATATTCTAATACAAATTCTTTGTATGAGGCATTCTATTATATGTAGAAATCCATACAGAAAAAATGCAAGAGGTGGACAATGAGTGATTACAATCGTAGAAGATCGCTTGAAGAATATACTCTATTATCTATTACATACAGCTAGTGAGTTCTCTCATGTGAATAATTACTTATTCAAGTGCTATCCTTTTTCTTCTTATACTTTGGATTAAATCTTTCTTATTAATGTAGTGGATTAAATCTTTCTTATTAATGTAGCATATTTTTTGAACCTAAAATGCCATTATGAGTGTGGCCTTCGATCGAATATAAGGTTGTGCATGGTGCAATATTTCAGGTCTTTGAGAAGTTGTTTCCTGATTACCCTAATACATGTGACTTCAAGACTAAGATAAACTACTTATGGTGTCTACCCAATTCACTCCATTATCTTATTTATTGTAATAAAGAAGGTAGATTGATCCTTACATATATTCTGATAGTTGATAGCAATCTGTGAAATATGAGTGATATTTGGAAAGGCAACAGCTGTTCAATCATAGTTAAAGGATTTACCTTGTATGTAATAATTTCGTTAAACCTTGTGCCCTATTACATAACTAAGGATGACTCACATATTTGCTTAATCTTTACAAGTACTAATGGTTTTATATCGAATTAATTAGAGGTGAAAGGTAGATTTGTATGGCATGGAAACCTTGACGCTTAGGCTAGCAATAATTAAAATTTTAAGCCAAACAGTGTTTTAATCACCATGTGAGCGAAACAGGAGCACATTTTCCCTCATCCATACCTTGAAAAGGAATAGAATAAGGTATGAGAAACTCAAGAAGCTAATATTCTATTATTATAATATGAGGCTACAAGAGAGGTTGCTATGAAATGAGACTAGGGAACTCAAAGATCCTCTTGATCTAATAGTGATTGGATAGCATGCACATATATAGGAAGATAATACCAATAGAGATGTTAGATGAATGGTTGTGATCAGAAAATCTTGATAAACAAAATAATGGTTTAGCAGAAGTTATTTCCCAAAAAGCCTACGCACAACGGATGGATGAAGAGGGGGGTGCTACACTGAGAGCAGATCCCAAAAGAAGCCTTTGATCCATTATTCAAATCTCAAACCAAGTCAGTTGCTATGAGAGGTTTGCAAATGTCTCAACAACCATTGAGTGGTTCTTCATCGTCAAAAACATAGAGTGGAGATGATAATCATGGTGGTGGTGGTGGTGGTGGTGGTGGTTCTCATAATGATGATGATGATGACGAGGGCAGTTGCAACGATGACAATATTGGTGGAGGTGGCTCATCATACCCACAGAGTCAGAGGCAATATAGCCCATTTACTTGTCAAAATATACATACTACAAGGGATGATGAGCATGGTGTATGCCCTTGAATTAGGCAATATGAGAGAAGGTCAAGAAGTAGAAGGGCAAGAAACCAATTGAAGTAGAAACACTAACGAATAGTATGGCATCTGTGGATTTGAAAATGGTAATAGAGAAGAGACTTCTTATGGTCCAAGAGACATATCCATATCAAAGGTCCGATGATTCTAGATGTAAACAATGGAGATTAATTCACAAGATACTTCATTATGGTCTAGCCCCCCACATAAAGGGTATCGACCTTCCTTACAACCGACTCAGCTTAACTTGGCCTCTCTTAATATCCAGCATATGGATCTATGTTATTAGATTACCCAAAAAGTAGAGCAGACTCATCATCATCTTATAATATTTTTGGAAGGCCTTATCCATATGGGCAAATATCAAATGAATATCAACTTAAATGTTAACAAGATAGCGACGAACTTGAGAAACTTGCACAACACTCCAACTGATATTGAAGTATGAAACTATGTTTAGTTTTAATTTTTAGAACATTAATTATGTATTGCTACTTTTTTTACTTAATATAGGAGATATAATGCTTAAAATCATGTTCTTTTTATGCTAAGATTTGCTTTCCTTTTATTTGTTATGTGTTTCTCATATGTGTTTCCATTATTCATTCATTAAAAACAATAATATCTAGTTTTTCCTAGAATTATCAATAAACTGGTTGATAATATCGACTTATCGTCAATTTATCGATAAATTGAATGATAAAATCAATTCATCAATCAATAAAATCAATTCAGCGACAGTGGCAACGTTCGGACACTGTGAAGCCAAAACCCAGTCGAAACCCGATTTTTTCTCCTCCAAACCCTTAATCCCATCAAATAAAAGCAAAATCGAAAACTCCTTTTGTGATTAAGTGCTTGAAAAATCGCATTTTGAAGATCAAAATCCGATTTTTCTATCCGGACGTCCCAACACTGTGAAGGTATGAAAGATGGATTTTTGACTTGTTTTTGTTTTGTTTTTTTTTTTTGTTTGTTTGCAATTTTTTATGTATTAAAGTGTTGATTTAAACAGATTTAAACCATCGAATCTATCAGATTTGGGCATATTAGGGAAGAACACGAGATTTGGGGAAAATCTTCAAATCGTTTGATTCATCCAAGATTAATTATTATTTATGGATGGAAACTCAGATTTGGTGTTAGATTTATTGAATCAAGTGATTTTCAGCCAAAAAAAAAGATTTTTTGAAAAAATACGAAATTTGGGGGAAAAGCCTAAAATGTTATTTCTTTAAAAAAACAATGTTTGAAATCTTTAGATCATG
>JAYJMB010029713.1:119464-130694 GCA_036873735.1 Pouteria campechiana | reverse complement strand
ACTAACCTTCATTGTTATGTTTACCCTTGTATATTATTTTGGTAGAGGTTGAACAACTGTTTACTGTATTTGTTTAATTATCATATGGTATACCTAATTGTTGATTTGCACTTCACATTAGTTGTTAATGTTTATGCAGTTATTATAGTAGGAAGAAGTATCGTAATTACATAATTATTACAGCAAGAACATGCAATCATAATTGCATATTTATTATATTAGGAACATGTATCATAATTGCAATTATCAAATATGAAAATGAGATAAATTAATTATATTAAATGCAACAAATCAATAATTTGCTACGTTTAGACAGATGTAGCAAAATGAACAATTATTGCATTTAGGCAAATGCAACGAATTGAGCAATTGCTACGTTTAGGCAAATGTAGTGAAATCCACATTTGCTGCATCTAGGTAAATGCGGCCAATTGAATAATTGCTACCTTTAGACAAATGCAATAAAATGAACAATTGCTGTATTTAGGCAAATGCAACCAATTGAGTAGTTGCTGCCTTTAGACAAATGCAACGACATGAATAGTTGTTGCATTTAGGCAAATGCAACGAATTGAGCGATTGTTGCGTTTAGATAGATGCGGCAAAATTAACAATTGTCGCATTTAATCAAATGCAACCATTTGAGCATTTGCCATGTTTAAGCAAATGCAGTAAAATGAATATTTGTTGTATTTAGGCACATGCAACAATTTCAATAGTTGCTACATTTAGGTAAATATAGCGAAATGAACAGTTATTACATTTAAGCAAATGCAACAATTTTAGCATTGGCTGCATTTAGGCAAATGTAGTGAAATGAACAGATGATTGCATTTAGGTAGATGTAGTGAAATGGGCAATTGCTGCGTTTACTCAGATACAACAAACTGAGAAATGATTGCATCTGTCCATATGCGACACAACAAATGTAACCAACTAGCAACCAACTTTTTTAGTTGCGGCCTTAACACGGCCAAAAATAGACCTAATACAACCATTACGTTGGTTGCATTTGCTCATTTTTGGTGCAGTGTGTCAATTTTAAAATACCTAGCTCACCAAATTTCCCTCTTCCTCTTAGAAAACAATTCTATAGCATACACAATATATGGAAAATTTTAAGCAAGTGGTCCATTTTGGGCCTATGATGTTAATCTAGTATATTTATCATACTAACCACTAATTATTTAGCTAAAATTAAAAAATTATCTTAATTAGACACTTAAATAGACTACTAATCTCATCAGATTTTCCTTTTGAGAGCACTAAATCAATTTGTAATCTAAAATCTATTTTGGACTTTACCTTTTGGGGCTGGTTTTATCATCTCCACAAACTTAAAACCTGCAAATGGCACGGTGGAAGGCCATCTCTTGGTTGCAGATATGTTGACAAAAAATCACATAATTTCACATGTTTGCTAATTTCTTCGGCTTCCACATTCCAAAGTAGGGGCATAAAAACGGTCACCCAATTGATATATACACACCCATCCACCTTCATTGATAAAAATACCACTTCCATGTTCTTGGCAATAAAAACAGTACAGCCATGTTACATTTTCATTGCAAGACAGAGAAAGTGTGTGGTCTGCAGTACCTCAATCAGGGCAGGTGCAATGGCAGCTACAGACAATATCATTGATACTTTAGAATTCAGAGGAGCCAGGAAAATATTTCTACAAATGCTTTTTTAAATAATTAAGCTGGCACGACATAGCCATAGTCACAGTACAAAATTTGGAAGGTATACCAACCATCTTGGGACAAGACGTTTTGGGCCACATGAAATTGTCAAGAAAAGGAGAAGGAATGACCATGTGTGCATTTTCAGTCGACATAAGCTGATTATTAAAATCAAATGCATGCAAGCAATAATTTAGTTTTTTAATTCGTATTTGGCATGCTTTGACAGGTGTAGGGAGATTCATTGGATCAAAAAGACATTTGCAGTTTTAAAAGAGAAGTCCATATTGGCAACGGATGTTCATTGGTGCAAGCATCGTGATTAGGATTACTAACCCACTTACGCATGTGTAAAAGGCAGTCAACAGGCTTCACACATGTGGAGGTGTGCATATGCAGTGGTACATACCATGGCCCAAGTGATGAAGGTCAACTGCCACGTGGAGCACAAGCTCATGGGCATATGTGGACGGCACAAATTAGGGAAACGAAAAGAAGAGGGATGTAGAGATATTGGGGCATGGATCTGAGGATTATTAGAAGATCTAATTAATTTCTTAATTGAGAATCATGTCATTCTCAGTTAAAGTACACAGTAGATTCTGCTCATGTGCAGGCATGCTTAGTCCGCTGAAATTGATTCAAATGGATTCTAATTTTATTGCTTAGGGTTCGAAGTTGTTTCAAATGGAATCTATTTTTATTGCTTAGGATCATTTGGATGCATTATGCGCCCCTCTATACTCCTTTTTAAGATTGATGTGATATTGAATTATTAAAATATTTTTATTTTTTATTATTATCTATATTGTTAAAAATATTTTTTTTCTTATTAAAAAATCTATGTTACTGAAGTTATCTTCTTCTATACTTTTCTAATACATCATTTTCGTAGCTTAGTGATAATATTGAAATTGAATTAATGTGTAATTTTAAAAACTGAGTGAGCAAAAGAGGAATGAATTTCGAGTCTTCTTCCAAGGTCTATCGTATGAATTAAGATAAATATTTGTTACTTGTTTGCTTCATAAGCAGTATAAGGTAGGTGATGATAATTAAGAATTGGAAGAATAGAATTTGAACTTCAAGCTACAAGATAGGAAAGATTGGCATGGTGAGTATTGCCAGATTGATGTTCAAGTCAGTACGAAGAATGAAAAGGAGGCAATGAATTAGTAAATAAAGAAGAAAGTTAGGAGTTACCTGATGATCTATTTTGCTAAAATCTCTGCTGCTAATGAGGGATTAATTTGACTAAGGAATAATTATTCTTGATAATAAGCGAAGTCTTTAAGATAAAAAAGAGAGATGAATAAAATGGTTGTAAGAAGTGAAGGGAATTGGTTCCTCTAGTGAATGATTTTTGGGCCATTCCCAGTAGACCAAAGGAATCCTCATATTGGAATTGATTGCTGGCACACGTGCACTAGGCAGCATGGGCCAACACAAATGTTAGAGCATGTCACAACCCCATTGGTACGATCAAATGCAAATGTCCACTTAACCGATTGCCAACCAACACTCGTCGAATGATATATGGTCAACCCATAGAAACAAGAAAAACGAAAAAAAAAATAGAAAGAAAAAGGAAAAAAAAGAAAAAAAAATCTCAGATTTGGACAAAATGGAAGGAGCCACTCAAAGGTTCCATGATAGGGCTCAGCACATAGAAAAAGCTGTATACAAAAAAAGAAAAAGAAAAAGATGGGAGAGAATAAAATAAGTGGAGGGGCCCTTTCAAAGAAAAAACAAAAAATGCCAAAGAGAAAAAAAAAGGGATTAGGTTCCAGTTGTCAACTCTTTACTAATTAGAATTTTAGAAAAAAAGAAAGATGAAAGGCACCATTGGGTGGCCACAGTTCCAAGTGTCATAAACGAACAGCCATGGGTGTCAAGATTTTGACACATAGTCAGCTCAGCCCATTTTTTGGCTCAAACCAGCTCGGCTTGACTAATTTATTTCCATTCATGTTGCCTTTTTGTGTATTGAATGGCTACTAGTTAATAAAAGTCAGGTTAATCCAACAAAGCACGAAGCATCATGGTGTATATATGAAGTGATAAAAATAGTGTTTAAAAGCCTAATGTTGATAAAAATAGGGGTTATCGGATGAATTTTTATGATGCGTGTTGTGTCAGACAAGCTGATTGCATGCAATTTTAGGCACAACAGTTTAAACGGGCAAAGCTGCTTTTTGAATTCATTCTTAATTGGTTGGGAGTAGATAAAAAGTTGCCATTGATAAATGATTGAGGAGATTCACGCTTTTATTGAAGCTTTGAGAAAAACTCCTGTCGAATAATATCTGTTTGACTTGGCTGTTGGTCGGGTAATGGATTGGCGCTTTCGAAGATAAAGTAGCCATCTTGCCCTTGAGCATTTGGTCAGTAAAGTTAAAGCACTCTGGATTCCACTATGGTGAGGAGGGTACTTTTCATGTGAGTTTTCTTGTTGAGGATGCCAGGGAATTGAACTGGGAATAATGTTAATTTCACGTCGTGGGAGTTTCATATGCGCTCATTTGGGTACGAGATTTGGCCTCACATATGGATAATTAGACTCTCAGGCTCAGAATCCAAACAAGTTCTCTTGCAAAAAGAAAAGGATATAAATTAGAGTTGAACGCCCACCTCTTTATTTTAGAGTTGGCCAATCATCATTCAAACCTTCAAAAGCAAGGCAAAGTTTCTAGGAAGACCACAAAAAACAGCATGCTAAGACAAAATTGTTGAGCCAGACACAGGGCAAATAAGAGAAAAGACAATCCATATCTCACGCTAGGAATGTGAAAGAGGGATAAGAACAGCAACGTAAGACAAACGTTGAGCGAAAAAATAATAATATAACAAAAAAACAACACACACCCCACGCTAGAGAGAGAGAGAGAGAGAGAGAGAGAGAGAGAGAGAGAGAGAGAGAGAGAGAGAGCTATTCATTAATTATTTTTTTAGCATTGACACTCCGCAATAAGAAGATAAATACTTCTAGCTCTAATACTTTGATCTTCCTTTCTGCTTTTAAATTTTTAGAGGGTTTGATTTGCACTCGAATCTTGGACTTTTCACTTACCCACTATCAACTCCTTTAGCAAGTAGCAGTTGAAACAAATAAAAAAAATAAAAAATAAAAAAAACGTGACTTGGCAATCTAGTTTGTCTGAAACAAAATAACCAATATGGATATGGGAACTTTAGACATGTTTGTGTGCAACAGGTTATGTCTATCTGTTTTAGATATTTTTAAGGAAAAGATATCTAATTCTTTAAAACATTCTAGCCAAGACAATCTAATACACTTTAGAAACAAACAACGAACTTTGAAATGAAACTTTAGTTGCACTCAAGTCTTGATTCTCTATGGTTCTATGATTATGGAAATATCGACCATAGATTAAAGTAGACGTGGCTAGCTCAATTTTCTTATCTCTCAAATGGTTAACTTATTAGCTTGAATCACCAATTTTGGAGAAAAATTAAATGTAACAACCTCTTGAATCGTACATCCCATTGCTAATGGCAGTGAACGATTATTGTTATAATTACATCATATGATTTTTATTCTCTATTTGATTTGATGTTAAAGAGATATAAACGGATCCAAAAATTGAACTCTGAAAAAGAGGAGGAAATGATAATAACAGTATTAATTGTCAACTAAATAAAGATAAAATAAATATATTTTTTTAAAATAGAAAATAATGGTTGTTAAATATCATATCAAGTAAAGAGGAGAGAAAAAAGGGGAATTCTACATCTCTTTTTATATTATTTGGTTTCTATACTGCATTTATAGCTAAGATGTAAAAAATTATATCATTTGGACATTTAAATTGACCCTAAAATTTATTTCATTTGAAAGTGCATAAGCACCCATTAAGATTATCTAATTAATTGTGGTTTATTCAAGTCTTTAGATGATATTATTTTTTACATCTTAGCTAAAAACATAGTACTAAACATAATTAATGACTTAGATTTTCAATATTTATTTTCTAAAATAAAAAATAAGCATTTTTACTACAATTGTGGTGAAAATATTTGCATGTGATCTTTACTTTTTTAGTAATGTAGTCTCCTGTGTTGATAACCTTGTATGGATCTTGAAATGTACACATCATGGCATAACGGATCTTGTGCTTGGCTGATTCACACCATCCCCAAAAGGTTCTCTGGCTAGCTAGTTGGGGATTCGTTGCAAAATCTAATTAATACTGAAATAGGATAAAATGATGTGCTACTATAACCAACTTGGGCACCCAGCACCAATTCTAGGAACAGAGAATCCTGCAAATAGTTAAACATAGACATAGCATCTCTACATGCAAAAGGTTGTTTACAGACAGGATGCATATGTCTTAATTTTTTTAACTCCTTAATTTGTATATGGGTTTAATTCAACTGGGTAACATACTTCAGATACAGTTTCTTTATGTGTGAAAAAAAAGGGGAAAAAAAATTAAGCACATTAAAAAATTATTGAGCTGGATTTTTCTAAAGTAGAAATCATTTTAGAACTCTAGGAGCTGTTTAGTTGGGGGAAAAGAAACTTCAGTCAAGCAAATGACAATTTTAGCTATCTTAATTATCTTAATAATTCAATATTTTAAAATTATTATATATATATTTGTACTAAAAAATATATTATTTTATCTTTATTCACTTTATGTCTATCAATATAAAAACAATATTATTTCTTTTCATCGCTTTTTGCTTTAGCAATAAACATCCAATTTTAAATATTTTCTAACATAATCATATATATATATATATATGGAATGGAATAAACGAATGATATTTAAAATAGATGGATAAATTCAAAAGTTCCCCGGATTCCACTAGGGGATTACAGGAACATTGCTGTGTCCATAGCTATGGGCTGTGGCAATATTCCATCCTAGTCAAAAGGCATTATCAGGCCCCCGCCATGAAGAATGGTCCGAATCCTTTGTTGCTCCCTTCCGAGATATTCCATTTCAATCACCCACCTTCCCAGCCACTGTTTGGACTGCTGGCATCAGCCAATCGGTGCCATAGTAGAGCATCATCAGCAATAATTTCCTACCACAATCATCCATTTTCATATCTTTTTATCAATGATCATGACCATCCTCACAAACTGAATCTTAGGAGGCTGGGGAATCAGTGATTTCCCCCATTTGATGGGCCATTTCGATCAAATCCTCCCATTTTTTTTGTTATTCAATATTGGTTAGGAATATCAGCCAATGAAAGTGGTGATGGAGACGATTCATGGGCAATCTAAGGTGGCCCAGATGATATGAATTTTGATGGTCTGGGGTCATTAAATACAAGTAATTTTCTTCTCAACTCACTTAATTAGGACCACTTGCTCTCCTCCTGTCGATCAACCAAGTCATTGTCTCACTGTCCGCTGATGGAAGGTGACTATTGAGACCGATGGAAAGCCACTGCCATGATTGTTTTTAGATGTCCAAATTGATAATTAGACTTCTCTGGCTAAAATTAATGACGCCTCTGAATTAATAATATTGTATCAATATTGACCATCTAGTTTTTAAGATCAGCTAAAATATTGCTATCAGAGCAGCGTAGATTAAAATGGCTGTTGAAGCATATGACCATCCATACACGCAAGAGGTACGGAAGGGCATAGAACAGGTAAACATTCAATTTTTTTTTTCAAATTTATTGGTATATGCATTAATAATTCAATAATACAGCTAGTAATAGTTATACCGACAGTTGGAGACTTTTGAAAGATTTTTCTTTTTTATATGTAAAAAATCCAGAGGTTAGCGTTAAAGAGCGTAGTCCACTAATGAGGATGAGCGAGCTGTCACTTTCCAGCAGTTTGTGAGGAACGATGCTTCCGTGGCGCTGAGGGATTGAAAATGACGTGTGGGGCCCTCCAGTCCCAGGTCTCTGATTCTGAGGTGGATAAGGAAATCACTAGGAAGCTAGGGTTGTTTTATTTTCCAATTCCACATCATCCTCCGCATATAATGTATTTTACCTACCCGAAAGTTGGACGGTCCAATTCGAAATTGACGAAAATTCCACGGTAGTTTGGTAGACATTGAATGAACGGTAAAACAAGGAATATCCAGGCATCTAAACAGACTAACATCCATCAATCAATCTCGCATTCGTCTCATGAAGAGTAGTTCCCAGTACTATTTGGACCGTTCGATTTTGGCGTACAGTCGTGCCCTAAGGAAATTTCACTAGCAGGGTCGTGGAGCATCATGTGGCTGCCGAGTAGAAAAGAGAATAATGCTCCCGCATTTCCAAGCCGGCGGAGATGCGTACCACAACCGACTAGCGTATTTGGCAAAAAGTGGGACGGACACGAGAATCCCGTCGCTTCAATTTCTAATCGCGAAATGAGAGATTACCAGAAGTTAACCTTATGATCTTTCAATATTTCACTGATGTTACGGATAAAATGCATGAAAAAAAGACAAACATGGTTTTTAATTGGACGTCTGTATTTGGTTTTTTTTTTGTGTGTAAAAAATACATATACTGCACAAAAACTAAAATAGTGTAAGTGGGCATCGGGTCAAATAGTATACCATATATGGATAAGGATGTCTTTGGTAACGAATAAGGAAATAAAGATAAACATTTATGCCTTTTCCAATTATTTTTTATGACTTTTTAATATGATTTGATATTTTAATTATCTAATAACTCTTTATTTTTTATTATTACTTATATTTTTAATTATTATTTCATAATTTTTATATAAAAATACACCTATTATATTTTTATTTATTTTATTTTTAATTATTATCTTATATCATATTATATCACTTTTTTTCTTGACTTTTCTACATTTTTTTTCCTCTATTCTGCTTCCATTATTAAAAAAATACAGAATTAGTTTGAAAATATCAAGGTAATAGTTTTGAAAAAAAAGATGCATTGAACATACACTCAACTTGGTTTGAGCAATAGTAGAGTAAGATAGAGGTGCATTGGATGTGAAATTAGCCAATAACACCCTCAAGCAGTGCTAGGGGGGTTTTTAACATGTTAATTAAGTGCCGTAGGGTGAACTTGCGTGGAATTGAATTGAATGATGTTAACTATGAAATCAAGTGGGGAAGTGCATGTCACATAAAGCTTGGAAAAATATGTCTTTCATGGATTTCAAATCCATTCCACCAATCAGGTCCTAAAAATATGGTACAAAGTACGGCGACTGGCCAGGTATCTGAAAATATAAAAAGATCATATGCCGCACTGCAATCATAGCACGATCAACCGGCTCCAACACGTGGTCCCACGGAATTTTTCACCACCACAAAAAGCAATGGAAGCCGAGCCGAGCGGAGCCGGATGAGCCATGCGCATGGCTCATTCTCTCTCGGCCAGGTGGAATCGTCGTCTCGTCGCGCACATAACGTCCGTTATTCCGCAACGTCATTCCGCTGCAACGCCGCCACGAGCCAAATCACGTGGGCCCCACAAGCATTCCGCGCCTCCCGCGGTCTTATTATTTACCCCTCCAAAGTCCAAATGCCACCTACGCATCCCATCCTACAGAATCCCTGCAAGCCTGCGCCTCTCTCTCTCTCTCTCTCCCCTACTTTGGCCAATCTCTCGATCTCTCTTTCTTTTTGGATATTCTCATCCATCCACACAAATGATTCTAACTAAGCGCAGCCATAGATTCTTCAAGTTTAGAAGCCCCATCTCTCAAGCAGCCACATCCTCCTTCCTCCAAAACCGACAAAACAGCACTCAAGTTGAAAACTAGCCTTTCGCACAGGAGAACATCCCCAGAAGCTTCCTTTTTACTGCTTCCCCATCTTACAAGGATAAAAAACCCACGTCTCTCTTTTCTTGCTGTTACATCAATGTTGGCCAGGGACTTCGACTTCTTTCGTTCGGTTGTGACCATGGCTTGGATCATGCTCAGAATCGACTACTCTCGCCTCTTTTGGCTCCTCTTTGGTGTATTCTCCTACGAAAACCACGAAGGAAAGCCTCGGATCTAGTGAAGATCGCGTCCCAATAATCACAAAGAGAAACTGTAGCTGATCTCCTCCATCTCTATTTCCGTTCACCATCTTTTCTTTCTCTTTCTTGGGTTCTTTAGGTGGGGCGAGCTCGACTGGGGAAAGAGGCCATGTTCGAAGGCCGCTATGGTGGGCGCGTCGACGGTGCCAAGGACGATTATGGGTATGTCGAAACCGATCCGACTGGCCGCTATGGACGTGTAAGTAGTCTTCTTCAAACTGGGTTGTGTTTTGATCGAAATCCTTGTGACTTTTGATTGTTTTCGCTTCTTGTTACAAATCAATTGAAGCTGGATTACATATTCTGAGAAGAAAATGACAATTAATAAATATAAACTTCCATTTCTTGTAGATGAGAAAAAAATAGTAAGAGAGATGTTGGAACTAAGGCTTTCAAGTTTTGTTTCTTTAATTCTGATGTCAATGAGGTTGGAATGATATTTGGATTTTGATTTTCAAGCTTTTGCTTGTTTTAGTTTCTTGCTTATCTCCACTAAAGAAGGTTTACGTAATTGAAAAACCGATAATTAATGGGCACGCTCTTCTTCTCTATTAGGGAAAAATGGAAAACGAAAAGCAAGAATAAGAGCAGTAGCATACATAGTTGGAACGATTGGAACACAAGCTTCCAAGTTATCTTCATTTTCTTAGTTTTCAAGTAGTGAAATGATATTGGAGTTTTTCATGTTTCTTTTTTATTTTTTTTTAAATCTGAAAAATAAGTTGGTTTGATATTGTAGATGAAAGAAAGTTATAAATAGCCTCTCTTTTTGGCCCCTGGTAATACAATTTTGGTGGCCCTTGTTAATTTACATCTCTATAGTCTATCATTGATGCTAATGAATAACATTTAAACAGAATGGTTCTTTAGGCGCCACTGATACTGGCCCTTTGTTTGAGTATAGATTCGTCAAAAAGCCTGTTTCCATTCAAGATTGCCTTTTTGGGGAAATGCCCAAAGTGGTTGACAGTTGCTTTCAACTTAATGGAGTTTGGAGTTGAAACCGGAACTTTTACACTGTTTATCATTACGTTGGGGAAATGCTAATTTTAGAGAGAGGAAATGAAAAAGGTATGCTGATTAATCTTCAAATAGTAGAACATTCATAAATGAACGAGAAGCCGGCCTTGATATAGCTAGAGTAGTAAAGAGGTTGGGTGCTGCAAGATCAGCATCCTACGTCATATTTAGACATCTGAAATTTGCATCTATTAGATATAATCCATCTTATTGGGATGAATTTATGAATCAATATATCCTATAACAAATGGAACTGCTAATTGTGCCTGGGTTATATCTCCTCTATGGTATGTCATGGAATACGAATTATGTTTAAGCTTTACAGATGTTCCAGCAGAAAATTTTCAACTGATTTCCTATAGAAATATTTTATGGAGCCATCTCCTATGCAGAAGATGAGGGAGATTTTCCATTAGGATTCGTTTACTTTGAGGTAAAAAAGTTGTAAAGGATGAAGAAAGGAAAAGCCATGGCATCAGTAGGATAGAGATGTGATATGAGACATAAAATAAATA
>JAYJMB010029713.1:21903-99482 GCA_036873735.1 Pouteria campechiana | reverse complement strand
GGCAATGCATCATTGGCTAGATTGTTACAACAAGAGAAAATTCATAGTGATAACATTCAATAGCAGCAATTTGAAGACCAGGACATGGAGTCTAGCTAGAGAAATAAAACACTGCAAGCTACCTACCAAACACTGAAAGATGAATATGGCTGAGGAATGAAGACAATATAAAACGTTTGCGTGCCGCCTTAGCAAGCTTGCCAAGCTTGAACCAACGGTTTGGATTTGGATATTCTTCTGGGTAATACCCTTTGGCCCTATTTTTATATTTTCTTGGCAATTGGACAGAATATTCATCCTGTTGGTATTTTATTGCCATTCACTTGGAAATTTCAAGATGCCATAGCCAATGTCGTTGTTTATTCGTGCATCAACCTAACAAATGCAATTGAAAGAAGTCAGTCAGAAGACACAAACCCGGATTTAGTGGGGATTTTAAACACCAAAATTAAAAGAAAAAGCAATGTTGGAGAAGACCAGCCTCGGTAACAAACGGACGAAAAACACGAATATCCTATGTTGGGCAATTAGATACTCCGGCTGGAAGAGACATTCGATACGCTGGCAGTAAAATTTTTGTATAATTGACTCAAATCTAGCTAAATTGCAGGTATGCTCTTCTTAACTGAATTTTCAAGTTCATGGTCAGTTAGAGTTAGCCTCAACGAGTCGCCCGGAACTCTTGACTCACTAAAAGTTTTCATTTTTTCTATGCCAAGGCTTTCTTTCTTTTCTTTTTTTTTTTCAATTTCTTGGAATTATTTAAAAGTAAACATTGCATAAAATAAGACTCCCAATCCAACACATATCACACTAGTGCATACCAAAGGCAGATTAGGAAAAAGGAGAAAAGAAGAAACATACAAACTTGCTTTTTGGATATATAGATGAAGAAGGGGAAAAAAGGCTTCTTTTCCTCTCCATAAAGCAATCATCCACTTTAGTTCATTATTACATCTTTTTCACTATTGATAATATCTTTGCCGTATTTTAATTTTTATTTTGCAAATAATTCTTAATTAATTATCCCACTAAGGCTCTGTTTGGATGGGGCATATGATAGAACAAGAATGTAATAGTCATCCTTTCATACATTTTTTTAGACTAATGTGATCCCTTCACAACTCCTAACAATCCTAATAATCATGTTGCTTTCATCATTATCTATATTTTTTATAATTTGATACCTTGAATTTGCATGCACAATATCCATTGCAAATGTGCCGTGAATTATGGCGAGAAATGGGTCCTGACCCAGCCTCCTGTCTTATTTGACAAGGGAATTTATTTATCTATTTCTGAGGGTTTGTGGGGACAAAATATCCTCAAGGATCCAGAAATCCTTGATCAGATGTATTTTCAGGTGATTTGGACCATTTATTGTTTGGCTTTTTTCATCTTTTCAGCTGTCCACTTTCCATCACTTGGATGGCCGATTTGCTGGACTGTGTGAGACCGCTGTCTCTTTTCAATCAATCTCCCAACCACACATCCATGGACGGCTACGTGCATGCATACAGAGTATTTGGCTCTGAATGATGAGAAGTATTTCATAATATGTCCTATTTTTTACCTTCGGTTTTTTATATTATTTCCTTCACATCTTTTTTCCTATTCCAAAATCAACTCTAAGTATTAAAAAATCCGATTTATATTTAACTTAATCATAATCATAGGCCCCCAACGAAACTATTTATATGAAAATATTTAGAAAAAATCATTTTTGATAAAGATATGTAAAAAATCAAAACATCCATATGGATCTAAATTAGTCAAATTAATGCAATTCGGTGGATAGAATGTAATCCATAAAATTTATATCAAATATGGTGATTTAGGAAAAAGCCTCCAATTTACTTAAAAATGTTCAATTTCTTTATAATTTCTTAAATATCCTTCATAGATCAGCTTCAGACATGTAGATCCCACTCTACTAACTTCTTCATTTTCGGCAAAGTTTTAATTCCATTTGAGTTCACAGAGTTCCGCTTTCTCCTTGGATTTTCCCTTAAAAATCCTAACAATTATTCATTAAAATCCAGGAATAATGAAGTTCTTGATATTTAGATTAAAAATCTATGGCATTTTTAAAGAGAAAATAAGAACCTAGTGAACTTGAATATAAAAAGCAAATTGTGTTTGGACGAATAAAAGGTGCGGCCTATTATTTTTTCTCTTATTTACTAATTTATAGATGATATTTATAATTTTTTCTTATTTATATTAAATCTCTATTTTTTAACAATTAAATTAAGCCACAAATTTTATATTTTTATCATTTTACTCCCAAAATTTTACCACCTATTAGTGATAATTATTAAAAGATAAATTAAATATTCTTAATGATAATGCTTAACCTAGTTATCACGTGATAAATAACAAAAGTTGTTATTATTGTTATTATTACCCAAACTTATTTTTCAGCTTTTGGCAGGCCGCCCAAATTGCACTTGGCCAAGTGCGACACTGCGGTTGCCGGGCGTGGATCTTCAGGCCCCAAATGGCCCGGAATCTTCGGGTGCTGCTCGCCCCTTTTCGCGCCTTTCCCGATTTGACTGGCCTCCAATCTAATCTGGCCGACACTTTTCCATCATCAAATCTCACCCGTCCATTGTCAACGAACGGCGCACGATAAACTTAGCTTCACTGGAGTGGATAGTCTCCGCTGTCGGACAAAGATACACTCGACGACAATAGAATCGCGGCTGCAATTGCTCGCCGAAATTCTCTGAGACGCACGAGATGGCTCTCGGTAAGCTGCAGGTGTACAGATGTTCCGGAAGTCTGCAAACCTTTCTGTGGAAGCTGGATCCGTTCCTCCGTCATCCACACCGTTGGTTTGAAGGGATCCACTTGGATGATCGATATTGTAAACATCTACATGAAAATATCCCCACACAACATGAAACTATCCGATCATCAGGTGGGTAAAAAAAAACCCAAAATTCTAGGCCTTTTTTTATTGACGGTGCATGAATCTTCATTTTGGTGGTTCAGAGCCCACGAAACAGTATTAAAGATTTTTTTTTCTATTATTGATTGCTTGGACAAAAACAATGTGATGTCTAGCCATAAGATGAGGAAATGATGTCAATAAAACAGAAAACAATATTAACAAAGAATAAATTAAAAATAAATATATTTTTTAAAAAATAATGTTGATGATGAAAAGAGAGAAACTATGTTTAACCAGACAGAAATAATGTAATTTGGATAATACAAAAAGAAAAAAAAAATCCTCTTCTCCTTTTTTATCTCTTAATTACATGATAGCATAAGAATATTTTATTAGTGGAAACTACAGTTAATGTAGAAATGAGGTGGACCGTCACTTCCTTTTCACAATGAAGTTATTTTTCAAAAGAGGGCATTAGCAAGCAGCCAATAAACATCTGCTGTGTTTGGAGCTCTTTTAGAAAAGCCATGTAAAAGCTGTTCTTATTTTTTAGAAAGCCTGGTGGATGGTAGGCTATGGCTACTTTCCAACCCCATGGTTTCTTACCTTCTTATACATTGCATTTCCTCACCATGATATTTTGATAAATCTAAATTAATCATCATACTTATCTCCATATGTACTTTTACAATGGAACTAGTTTCATAGAAGTATTTCTCATAAAACATACCAAGATTTTTCTACAGTGGGAGAGACAAAATTGAAGAAGTAGCAAACAATCACCAAACAAAGAATCATTCATTGCCTAAATTTATCTTCATTATTCATATAATTCCTTCAACCTATATGTTGACAATTCCATTTCACTGATTCCTTTGGAGTAATTCTTCTCAATCCGTGGTGGAATGAAGTGGAATTTTTGGGTGCCCAGGTGTAAGGGTTGGAGCAGATCGAAAGTTGGACCACCTCACATGTGCTCATAATTACAATGCCTTGCCCATATATGCTTGTGTTTGTGTACTGAGGATATTGGATTTTTCGTCCGTGGGGCTTGAATGGGTAAGGAATTGAATCTGATGCAGATTGTCTGCAGTCCCTAGGAAAAGTAGCCCACATTTCTTTCGATCTCATAAAAGATTTCAAATATAATTTACTTCTTTATTAGAAATATATATATATATATATATATCAAACATTCAAATGAACCATAAACGTATTTTTTAATTACTATTGAAATTATTTGAGATCATATGTCATATATGTGATGTTATCCCCACCAGTTAAATCATCAAATACATATTTTGTGAGTAGATAATTGAAAAATAAAATTTTCGTACATTTCAAAGTGTGCCATGGATTTTTTTCTGCAGCAAGTGTTCATTTTTTATAATTTTTATTGATTTTAGCCCACCAGAGTGCCTGGTTTGAATGAATTTTGGTAGTAAAAAATTAAATTATATTTTAAATATCTGTACGATTGAATAACACAGAAAGTGGTATGGGTATTATTTTGTAATTCCGGATGAAGACAATCCTCGTCAGATTGGATCTTGACTTCTTTCCAATTCTTTACCGTAGTGTCATTTATCTTGCCATCTCAAATTCTGGAAAGGAGAAGAAAACATTTACTTACAAAATAGAGGCATGAATCGATGCCCATATTGCAGCATTTGGTATTATTCCCCCCTGGTACGTTTGGACACTTGATTGACTGGGAATGTCCTTACAAGAAGACATTGTCATGATACATGTTTGTTTCTGAAAGCATAAATCATGACTGGCTACGACTGTGTAAAAAACAAAAAGCAAAATATATAGGTGTAATTAATCAATGTACCTGGTTACACCTAAGACCCTTTGTTTCGCAAATTATACTGTTTTGGAACGATCCAAGTCAGCCATTGAGCTTGAAATGAATTATTTAATCAAGATATCGATGATTATTTAAATTAGAAATATCATAAGCTTCAATATTTTAAAAATTGTTTTTAAATAATCTTATATTTTTTTATTTATTGTGTTCTATTTTAATTTTTAATAGAAATAATTTTTGAGATAATATAAATACATATGATAATAAGTGATTTGGATCTTACTCAGAACCTTATATTATGTGTTTATCTATTTATCTATCTATATCTTATCAATCCTTACTAAGCATGGTGAAATTTTATCCATTTCACTAATCGACTACGTTCATGCACCTGCATGTGTTGCAATCTACGATGCTAGGATTTGGTCATTTGTCCTTAAAATATGTAGAATATTAAATTATTTATACTAACCACTGTCTTTGGCATGTATCCTATTATTAAATAAAAAGCACAATGTCCATATGCAATGCATGGTACAAAATTATTTTGACGGCATTTTAATAATTAACCTCACAACTGAAATTTATTTTTTTTTTTCTACGCTACTATGATTCTTTGGAACCACCTGAAAATTTCCACACTCTTCTCTCCAGCCACACGCATGCTATGGCTGTAGAGGAGAAGAAAAATGATTAGGATTACCGTGCCTATGCCATTGATTTTTCAGGGATGAATTTTGTGGTTGAGATTATTGATTATCCTCGATTTCTAGTTGCATCCGATCTACATTTGGACCTTAGAGATAGCTGTACGTGAGATGGGCTACTACCATTTTGAATGTGGTGATGAGCTGTCAAAGGAATGTGCCCAACTTTGACTGCATGCCGGAGCTGGACTATGATGATGGCTCCCAAGCTTTTTGACATTTTGTTGAATTTGTACCGTGTGCATGGAAAGTCCCCTTGAAAGTCTTCATTGCATTGTACGCATTGTCCAAGCAGGGAAAGAAAGGCAAAATGGCATGTCTTTTGCCATTTTTTAAACCATCTGACAGCAATTCACCCCCTCCTTTAATCCATGATTTTTTACCACCTTTTGAGATGGTTTAAAACTACCCCCACAGAGAGCTCGTTTACACCATTCCCCCTTTCCTCGATTCTTGCATTTTTTTTTTCTCTTTTTTGATGCATATGTATGTATATGTTGCAAGGACTTAAATTAATGTCAGTAATATTATCTATGTCTCAAAAATGAAATGGTTTAAAGTATTTCTCAAAAAGCATAATTGTCTTTTTCGTGGATGGAAAAGGGAGAGAAAAATATATTTCTTCCCTGTTCATTAGATAAAATATTTACTTACTTTTTACTGATATTCAAATACGGAACATCTTTCAATTAACTCTACCTTTTTTTCACAATTGACATATAGGTTTTTTATTTTTAATCTCATTTTTTGTATTGATCAAGTTATTTTATCTTTATTCCGTTCTTTTATTTTGGCTTTATCAGTTGCTTCATTGGCATCATTTTCTTTTCAACTAGGTTCTAGATAGCAGAGATCTTCATGATTCTACCTTTCGTGTCTTGTTCATGCCTAAATTTTGATTGGAAAAGGAATTGTCTAGGCCTCGTCATGAATGCATATTACATGTCTTGTTGTTGTTGTTGCTGCTGCTGCGGTTGTTGCATGCTTGTGGTGGTAATGCTGTTATTATAAAACGTAAATGACTCATATGATGCTGAAGTTAATGATTTATTATGTATACTATAAATATTAATATTTAATTTCAATCTATTTTCTTTGCTGATATGTAAATCCTGCAACATAATCAAAATTTTGTTTTATTAGCTACTTACTGTGTTAGAGGACAGATGGTGTACAATTGAAATGAAAATTATCCAAGAATCCTATTTCAATATACACATTTCCTACTAGTTGCAGATTAAGATTTTAAAAGCAATACAACTTTTGTGCACGACATTTTCACATTGTCTGGCCATTAATGAGAACCAGCAGCAGCCTGATCACAGCCAACCCCCTTATTATAGTTGGCAGACTAAGAAAGTACATTTTCATTTTGTCCAAGATGAACAAGCCTAGGTTGGATCCTGACCACTCAATCGGTAGGTGGGACTGCCATGGATGTGCAATCAAAGAGGGGGTGGAGATCAAGGACAATGCCAGCCGATCCAACCATAGCACAGTCAGCTTTCACATTCATGTTTCTTTGGAGTTGTCACCGTCTTCACTGAAAAGCATCAACTGTCCATGGATAATCAATGGTGTGGTCCATCTTTTTAAGTGGGTCATTCACTGGTCATAATAGCCTAGCCTTTGGGCCACAAATTTCAATACACTGAGTGCTTGGGTGCTAGTAAGTTTTCGAATCCATACCTCAGTTTCTACTTTTAGGGTTGACATAGATACTGTGGAGTTGTACTAGGGCACCTATTGTTTTGGTAAAGGGTGAAACGATAGGTGTAGGATGCCTTAAATGAGCTCTGTGTAGCTGCTACTTAGTCCAACTTATGATTCTTTGAGCCTTGAAAGTTAGAAAGTGAGTAGAAGAAAAAAACTGCATCTCATGAATATTCCTAGAATATTTCAATAGTGAAATTATTATTATTATTATTATTAGAGGGTAAAGTGAGGCTGGTTTCATGGTTAAACCCCTTTAGTTTTCATAAATAGTAATGTTTTGATTAAATTAAAATTAAAAATGCCATATTTGTTATTATTTATTGGCCAAAATATTAAAAATCATCTTGATTAGAAACCTATATTGGCCACAATGTCTAAAAAAGGCGATTTCAGATAATTTCTTGATTTTGCATTTATAGTAGCTTGTGTAAATATTTAATTAAGATATTTTTTAAATCACAAAAACATATGTGTAAACAAATATAATAAATCACTTGGATCTTATTAAAACATTATGGTACATTAAAATTGAGAAGTTTCACTGTACAATTGGTTGCAGAAAAAAAAATCCGTCATTATTTCCTTACATTTACAGATAAAGCAATGAAATAGAATTAATCTTTTTAACTTTTCGAATCCACCTTAGCATGTCAAAAGGACACATATCCTAATCAGATAAACATTTGTTACGTCGGCCTGTCTCAGATGATCCAAGCCAAATTACTTACTTAACAAAAATGTGGATTATGGTCTAACAAGGTCTACCAGGAAGAGAGAAATAATAACAATACCCGTTCACCCATTAACAACATCAAAAACAGCCTCAATTTAGGTAACTCTGATATTCCAATATGAGTCTTTTGGGGGCATTCTCCATCAAAATGTGGATTCAGACATTAATGGTTTGGATTAATGAAGAGAGAGGCCCTCATGTCAGAATTAGAAATAGAGGGCGATTTCACCTGAAAACGGGGGAGGGTGAAAGTGTCAGTTCCTAATTCAAATTAGAGACAATTTCCCGGCTTCTTAACCAATTGCCAGCGTAATGATTTTGCTGGTTCTTGGAAAAAGGTCAGTGTCTTTTTTTAATATTTGAACTGTTATGTGCAAAACGTCTTCAGTTTCTCGGCTACTTTCACTGTGTTCGCATCTTCTTTCGAAAAGCAGCTTTCATTTTCATTTTTTTTATTCTTTTTTCTCACTGTAGATTACAGACATGATTTGCAGATAGATTTGCCGGCTGATTTCGTTGTTCATGGTCCTACGAAACGCTTTCCCCATCTCAAGCTTCAATTTGGACTTATAGTGCTGCTTTTGTTGTCCATGGATTTGATGTTTTTGTACCCTTCTATTTCATTTCTTTTCACAGGAAAACAAGAAATACAAGGTTGTGTGGTCCCCTGTTGTGGCTGTTAATATGCTGCACGAAAGGAGTGATATTGGCCTGCAAATTTCTCAGATGGAATAACTCAGACCACTGTGATATTGACCTGCAAATTCATCATTGGAAAATAGATAATTGGATTTTATTTTGACATGTACTAACAGATTCTCAAGCACTGACTGACCACTGTGATACCCAATTACTGGAATCTGCTTGGAGCATCAAATTTTCAGCCAAAGCTACCATTAGTGTTCAAAAAATCACGTCCATTCCTGAACACATTAACATTGAGAGTGCGGCAATCGCTAAGGGTCTTTAGTGGGTCTGACTTGAAAATGGCCTTCAGTTTACCCATGAAATAAATGCTCTGATGGCCAAAAAATGGGGCGTGCCACTGTAGATCCAAGAAATGAACACAGCTTATCTTTGAAAATTTGCTTGTCACTGCAACAAACAAAACTTATATTTTGGAGAGGCCTTTTTCGAAAAAATAAACCATAAGCGTTGAAAAAAAGCTCAATAAAACATGCATTGAGTATTTCTACATCTGCGAAGTATATTAAATGCACAGAAATGGCTATAACAGAGTTTGTATGACTCCGGAATATTTCATTTTTCGCTTCTCTGTCCATCTCGTAAGGATATACCGAGAGAGGAGATCCTTTGAATGTGCCCCATTTCCATGACATACACATTCCATGATCTTAGCTTCTGGTGGCTACTGATTCATGAAAGCTTGCTCCGGTACAGACAAGAAGTGCAAGGTTCCAAACACCTTTTGTTGCATCTGCTAGTTTTGGAGCATGGAAGGACATTTTTCTCCAATTCGTGTTCATAGTCAATTTTGATGGCTGCCACCTCACGTGTGCGCGACCCAGTTGGGGCCACCCATCTGGGGCATGCTGCATTTACCACAGCTGGGGCCCAATCATGGAAACACTTCTGTGATTGGCTGGAATAGGGATTATTGACTGTACACATGAGCCCAGATTGACCTGTCAGTTGCAGAGAAGACGCAGACTAAGAGCTCTGCTGCCTCCAGCCGCTGCAGATGTTTGTTGGGAAGAATATCATGGATGAAATCCCAGCTCAGTCTAGCTTACAAGGGGACCATCCTAGGCAGGGGCTACAATAAAAGCCACATCGTTTGGAAAGCCCTGCCCAACTAGGGTATTGAAACTAAATCCTTGCCTAAGTCAAACACATGGCCTTTGGATTGGCTGTCAAACTCTGATATCATGGGACACGAAAAGCTTGAGCTGTTCATTCAATGCCTAAAATTCCCTTTAGGCTAAAGATATGAAATTAGTATTATGAAGGGATAAATCTCTGCAGCAAGCTGCCGATAGTGGCGTCCACGGTGAATATGCTCATCCATCAAGCTTGAAGTAATTACCTACATCTAATCCTTTTGTTATTTGTAGCATGTGAAACAGATGGAAATGGTAGAAACAGCCGCGGTGTCCAAGATGTGGTGCCCGTTTTCATCGTATTCAGATCAATGAAAAAGCACGTGAGCAGGATGTGGAATGTGATTCATTCGTCAGATGCACCTGAACCCTATCAATATTTTTTTGTTTTCCGTCCTTTTTTTCCATTGAGAAGACAGCCAGCCGAAGGAGATGTGACTATAACGGGATTTGTGGACCTGATTGGCAGGGCGAAATACACCAAGAAGTTGACATGATCTCACACGAGACATGAAGCCACAGCGCATAGGGCCAACTCATTGAAGAAGACGAAAAGAGCAGTTTCTTTCTTGCATAGACAAGATTGATATTGGTAGAAAGGAAATGTCAGTCCGAGTACATTTGGAATCTCTTTCTCGTTGTTTTTGCTGCGGCTTTTTTTTTTTTTTTTTAATGAATATCAGCCCCGTGTTTTCATCAGAGATTTGTTATAAATCCAACGGAAGCCTCGGAATCCGTCTTCTTGCGCATGTTCTGAAAGCAGGCTGGAAAAGTAGGTTTCTAGAAAAGCAGAGAATATTTAAGACAGGACCGGAGTATTCGCAAGATTTTAACTGTTGAAACTGGCAATAGATCAACTTTTCTTCTAAATGCAATTTCCTGATGTTGGGTTTTGTTTGTTTCTTGAACTGATAATAACCCATTTCTTCCAACCGCTATAAGATATCCAAACTACTCTTGTTGAAGGTTCTAATAATGAAATTAGAGAATGTAGCTCTGTTTTTCATTCTCTTAACACATTTAGACCTTCAGATCTTTGGACTCGAAATATTCATAGCTTGAAATTGTTTCCAGTTCGAAATTTAATGCCACCTATAAGTAAAATTAATAAACTACAAATAACTTTCTTTCTCCTTTAGATCCAAGTAAATGGTAGAAAAGGCATACAAAATCTACAAAGCAATGTGTGTCTGATGTTGGTTTTTTCTTCGAACACGAGAAGGATACCACAAGATTCATGTGTCTTTACTTTCATAAGTTGAATTGAAATTTCTGCTTTTGCAAAGTAGAAATGAAAAAGAAAAAGAAAAAAGCCTCAGTGGGCATTTAAAAGGAAAAGGGAAACAGAGAGGGCTTCTAAGAAGAAATGATTAAAGGGCTCATCAATTCTGATAAAAAAAATTATATTTTAAAACCGTTGCGAATTTCAAAACATCAGAGAGGCTTATTTCATTGTAATGATACTTATTCATATGTAAAATCATACACTATGATTTGGTTAATTTTTTCGTTTCTACAAGCGAATGTCAGTAAGATCAAACCAAATCTGCTCAAATACCTTCACTATAGTATCATGGTACTCGTCGGAATTTAACGATAGATAGCATGCCAAAAGATCCTCCAAGTCCTTCGACGCTCGGATGTTGTTCTCCACGATCATCTCCACCATTGAATCCCGGAAGTCCCGTTGCGGATCGAACGACGACTTCACAACCGCGAAGCTTTCTGACAACCCCTTCCTTCGGCTTCTCGAGCTTGAAATCGACACCGATTTCCGGCTATAAGATTGGATCTTCTTGCTTGCTATCCTAGGAGAATTGGAACGGATTCTCAGTCCTTGCGACGCAGAAACAGACGATCTTCTTACAGCAGGACTCCTCTCTTCAACAGGACTCTTCAAGTTTCCTTCTTTGAGAATTTTCATGGAGACCTGCCTGCTGCGGGCGTTCTTCTCTTCCAGCCCAAAACAATCCTCTCTAACCTTGATGGGTTCCATTTCGTTCTTCTTGACATCGAGGATGAAGCCGTCGAATTTGGGGGGCTTTGTGACAATGGGCGGGAGCTCAAGCTCAGCTATGGAGTCAAAAGCATCGAATTCGTCGTATTTCTTGGTGAATGATCCCTTGCTATCGACGTCGATGATGATATCAGTTGCAGAAGAAGTGACTCTACAGTTACAAGAGGTCGACCACGTCGCAACGCCGCGGTCGAATGATTCCGGCGGGGTGGGGACGGGCGTAGGGGAGTCGGGGGAGGCCGAGTAGTCGGTAGGAGGTGAATCAGGCTTCCAGGCAGAAGAGATGGTAGCACGGCAACTGCAGCCAGAAGAGATGGAGGATGTGACAGCTTTTGATGAAGAAGAAGAGGAAGTTGATTTTCTGGGGGGTCTTCTCCTGGATTTTCTTTTGGATTTGCGCGGTGGGGCGTCGGGATAGTGGGTGTCAGAGGCTTTGGGGTGGTGGATTGGAGAGTTAGGGTACTTGTCCTGCATGGGGTAGTAGTAGGAAGGAGTTTGATACTTGGGGTGGTGGGAAGATGGAGGAGGAGTGGTTGCTGTTGGGTGGGAGTGCTTTCTCAGCTTGTGCTGGGAGCTGCTCTGGCTCTTTGGCTTTCCCATTTCTTTGAGCTTGTAGAACCAGGCATTGGGCATCATGTCAGATAGCTTGAATCTGTGATTCCCCATCTCCCTCTCTCGCTCCCTCCGTCTCAGTCTCTGCCTGTGCTGTATGTGTTTTTACTGCTAGTTGAGGAAGAGCAACTGAAGAAGATAAGTAGAGAGAGGGGAAGATAGAGGGCAGAAAAGGTTAGGGAAGCGTGTCTTTAATCTGGTATGGGCCACTTACGGAGACTTTCGCCAAAACGGCTGGCGTGGAAGCAACCCCAGCCACACCGGCATTTTTCCCCTCGCCAATTACTTCAAAAAGTGATACCGCTCCCGTACCATCTTATATAAAAAGTTTGAATTATTTATTTAAAATTTAAAGCTTAAAAATTCTTCTAATCTCCTGAAACCTCTTCCATTCCTGCCAGTAAGGTGGACAACCACAGCATGGGAGGTTATCAGGAGGGCTTGAGAGGTCGGCCACCCAATGAAAATTACAGCTAGTTGCAGCCTTGCAGGGGGTTTTGCAATGATGATTTCTTACCCGGATGCATGCAAAACGCTGCTGCACGGGAGGGGATTCCTTCGTATTTAGTGTGGGAAACCCCTAATGAGCTGTTTCCTAACTAATCGCCTTTATTTAGACAGGGCGATGATGATTGCTTACCCGTCCAGTTGCAGGGGCGCTCTGCTTGAGGCAGTCGCTCTCACACGTGGCGAATCATGACACGTGCATGAGATTCAGACCGCGCATCATTGGATGGCATTGAATGGGCGCATTTTCCTGCCTGATGGACGGCTGATAATTAAACGATTCTTCCATAATTCCACACGCAAGAAATGTGCATACCACAATGGAGTATTAAAAGCATTTCTTTTTCTCACATGTAATTTTTTTTAACATTACTAATATTTTCAATAGCCACATACTACCAAATTCTACCCAATACTCTGTCTATTTGTTCTTTATTTATTTTACTGTCTATTTTATCCTGTATTTTTATATTTTTCTTTTATTTTATCTATCTTTTATTATTATTCATTTGTGCTTTTACATTTCCGTACAAATGAATACCAATGATTCTAGGATATATAAGTGTACAAAACTAGCTACTGTTGTGTAAAAATCATGCTTACTGTGATGTTTTTGACCGTATCTAAAATAAGGACGCATAACCGGAAAATTCGATGCATTTCTGCCCCTAAATTCTAAGGAGGGCCCACCAGATTGCATAGGTGAAGCCGAAATAATTCACATAAGACGTACATGCCAAGGAATGAAGCAGAAGGTCGAGGAACTTGAGATTGGGCAGAGCATTTAATGGCCGATTCCAATCTCATATTGCTCCCTGCTTTTTTTAGGCTCTACCATGGTCCCAGGAAAACCTGATTTTCTTCCTTCTGTAAGTGAATAGATTGAAGATATGAAGGCCATCCAAACATAATTAAAACTGGGAGCTATGCACCCAGTTTCACAGCTGAGAAAATACATTTAAGGTCTTTTAAGGCACAAGGCATTTTTTCCTAATCTTTTTTAATTGATATGATATTTTACTTGCTTAACAGTCTTATTCTTTTTTCATTGTTACCTCTAATTTCATTCATCTTCCATTTTGAATATAAAATGTATATTTATTTATTTTTATTTTCAATTATTATTTTATCCATTCACACCCATGTTCTCTCTTTAATGTACTTCCTCGTGTCAAGAACCGGAAAACAAAAAAATAAAATAAAAAGGGTTCTCCAAAACCTCATGCTTAAAGCTTTTGTTTCTGTTTCCTTTGACAGAAGGGATTGAATGTTAGGAAGCAATCGAAACATCAAAAGAAGAGCCTTAGACATTGTAGAGAAAAGATCTTGCACGAGTCATGCTAGAATTGATGTATGGTTGCACATGGTTGCTAAATGTTGCCATCTTCACTACAGCCATGCGACAAAAATTGACCGATAAATGGCTGTAAATATCCCATTTTAGCTGCCTATGGCTGAATGGATGGGACCCACATGGTCAGATGGCTTGTTGTGGGCTGTAAGGCCGGTGAAAGGCCATGGCATTGTGGTCCTGGCATATATATCTTTCATGTGCGGGGCAACTGCCAGATTTACCAGTTGAAAGTAGCGTCCAAGTCCATGAAAAGATATCACGTCTGTATTGTTCCTCCATTCTGATATTTCCAGATTTGGCTCCATTGCGAGCAAAATGGGATTGCTGTGGTTTGAAGAAATCGTCCACTTAGGTATATATATGAAGTAGAACAGCAGCAGTAAACAATGACAGAAATTTTCTTTAATTACATGACCCAAATGTTTCCTGTTGGGTTTATCCTTGGAGGCTGCTTGAATATTATGAACTGGTGAATAGTGGGTAACAAACAGATGTGAATATCAATTTACAGTAGTAATAAAAGGAAATAATGTCAGCAAGAGTTAAAATAATGGGCATGGGTTACAAGTTACTAATCTCACAAAATCTGCCCCTTTGTGACCACGCAATTAATATGATTATCATGGAATTATATGGTTAAAATAGTTCTTCAGAGGCATTAGTCATGGTAATTGTAGTTGATTGGAAGTGTGCATAACTGCATAATTAATGCCTGCCGGACTCCACCAAATACGCATTTTATGGCATTGATTAGGAAAGAGTCTCCTCCGGTGGGGAAGTTCTTGCATGCCGGCTCATAACAGGTGACCTAATGATGGTGATTATTCAACTCTCCAAATGTATAGCAGATCTTGGCACATCTGAAAATTGACTGATGTAATGGATTGAATGAAAGGGAAATTAGGCTGTCCAAGGCACCAATTAAATTACATATAACTGAAATGATGCAACACCCTTTTTAGTTGGGAGGTAGCATATGGACCTCAGTCTACAGTTATGCACAGTTACAACCTCTCCAGTGCAACAGCTTGACCCACCAATGCAAGAAAAGATGGTTAAACAAAGGGGGGAAATACACGAGCAATCTACTATCAATTAAAACTTGAAAGAATGGAGGGTTAGTGATGTTGTATTTCAATTGCAATATAATTGTTTGGACTGGATTTGGTCTGGATTCCATTCACAAATCTTTGTGAGTTTTTAGAGGACATACCAAATCTTTGTAACTTGCTGGATGCAAATGGGTTGGCCAGCTTAAGGTCAGGTTGTGCTGATTGATTATAGATTCTTCTTTGGGATAGGCTTCTTCACTGATTCACACCACTGATTTGGTGTGATGAGCACAAGACTGCAATCAAACAATTGGGATTTCTGTTGATTGTGTAAAGTTCTAAATAATCATTCCAGACATGATGACAGGGAGACAAGCTTTGTTTCTTTTCTGTATCACTAAAAAGGCTTGGATAGAACGTTAGTCCACAAAGCCTGGTTTTGTGCATAGCCAGACTCAGACTACACCAACGAAATTTAGTTTTTATATAAACAAATTCTTATTGCAAGTTATGATGAAGGTTAATAAGTAATTATTTTAGATGTCCATGCTTGTGTTCCATTACATATAGAATAATAATGGTGTAGGCTAAAATAACTGTATTCTATGTCTCTACTTTCCACAGTAGCAAGAATAGAAAACATAATTTCAAACCCAACTGTGGGGGAAGAGAACGTAGGGGTTTGTTAACATCATGGCTATTTCAAGTCCAATTAAGGCCTAGTATAGTAGCAAATTTCACCATTATCCTGATTCTTCATTTATTGAAATTTTAATAAAACCCAAACCCAATCAATGAGCTTGTTCCACTAGCTCGACTCAGCTCATGTGAGCCACCATTAGCACTAACAAGCTCCCAACACATGTCAGAATAATGCGTTAGGTTTGAGGTAAAAAAGGAAGTAAAATAAAAGGGATATCAAAGAGAATACGGTGATATCTTCACATAGGGTGATGTTAACTATAAAAAATAACAATAAAAATAAAAAATGCAGACTTTTTATAAAAACGTATAATCTTATTAAAAAATAAGATAATTATAGATAGGTAAATATGGCATCAATATAGAAAAGAGAGAAAAAGAGGTTATTTACTCCCTTTTACCATAAAGGGAATTTTACTCCTCTTTACCTCAAAACAAACAGACCCAAAAGAGAATTGCTGCATCTGCAACGCCATAAACCATGAAAACCAAAGCGTTTTCCAGTAGATTGACTTAGGTTGAGTCCCACAGCCAAAAGTAGTAGATGGGTCCCTCCTGGCAGTCCAAAAGGGCCTGCAAGGAAATGGCAGCGGGTCCCTATTCCATGTTTTCATATTTGTGAACCCGTCTATGGCAGCTTATTCAATTGTTTACTAATCTTTTAAAGGACTCCTGTGACAAGGCAAGCTTTACAACTCTGAGATGTAGCTTTATTCTTTTTGCTTACTTGATTTTGTCCACCATCTTCATCCCACCACCTCAACGTGCCATGGGCCCCAAATATTTGCATTTTCATCTCTATTGCCTGCTTCGCATGTTTGGGCTATTTGTGGATCCATGCATACTGTTCGAGAGAAAAGATGCCTTTCTGCAATAACGCAGTGCTCATAACCACAGTTGCTCTCCAGACTTGTAATTGGAATCACCCCATTCATCACCATATCATCATCAAAAGCTGTTTTCCACTTAAGTGGAGTCAGCTGCATGGATGATCTTGGATTGCATCCTGAGTAAACCCAAGCATTTTCTTATCTTAAGCTTAAAATTTAAAGATGGCCAAGTCCGTGAAGCAAATTGCAAAGGAAAAACAGATTATTTTGAGATTGGATATTAATTTTCGCTAACATTTGTAGAACCGACATTATCTACTATGTTTTGGAAAGACAAGTATTAAGTTCATACATTCATAGGATGGACATTGCCAACAATCATGCCATGATACATTGCCACAAATATATAAACCTTTTAGGCTGTTTGTAGTCGATAAATGGCAATTTTGTAATTTCACTTTTTAGATACAGCATCTGTAGCTCAGGCTAATTTGATATTTGGTTTGATGTAAAAGAGATACGGGAGAGGGGAATATGAAAAAGAAGGAACTTTTACACTCTTTCTACATTTTTAGAACTTTGATACCCATTTTAAAACCAAACACAACGCCCTCCCTAAATGTTGCAAAATTTTGGTATTCATTTTAGAATAATAGAAAATCTTATGCTCGTTTTATAACAATAAGCAAAAAATTTTATCCGTTTTTATATTGTCTTCCAAAAAATAATAAAGATATACAAACCCAACCCGTATAGCATCAAATAGATAGAAAGCATTCCTATTTTTAAGCCTCGTTTTGTTTTCTTGGAATGGATTGAAATGGAACCTATTCTTAAAACTAATCTATCAATGGATATATTTTTACCTCTTGTATGGTTTGCAACTCCAAAGGGACTACTTGCATGTGAGGTTCGTAACCTACAAAAATGCAGCATATATGAAATTATGCCTTTGGATAGAATTCCAAACAAACTTACCACACGATTAATCAATAGTCAGCCTCATTCTTCAGGCACAGGCCTATCCATCATGGGGAACAAATGGCATCTAAGAATCATGGAGAAAACCTTAGACTATGGGAGAGTTTATCTCACTGCTAATATTCATAATGGCTGTCCACCCATGCGAGGGCCCGTCTACTGCCATTTTATGATTTTGGGCAGGCAAAGAGTTGCACGATTTGTCGGATGTAGTTATGACTGAGTCCTGCAACGCAGCAAGAGAAGATTGCTGCTGCAATAGAGGCTCGCCTTTGTTGCGTCCTCCTGTAATTGACAAGAAAAAATCATCTTAATTTCAATGGTCCAGATTCAAGGCTTTACTATTTCGATGGTCTGTGAGAAAATCCTACGTGAATTATGTTGAGTTTTTATGTCTTATATTCTACAAAATTTAGTAAGCTATAAGTCTATGAAAGTACACACACACACACATATATATATAGAGTCAAACTAGTTTAATTATCGTATTATTTGTGGGATTGATATGTGATTACTTGCATTCTGACAACCTAGCTAAGGATGCTACTGCAACGTTCGGACAACCTAGCCGAAGATGCTACTTGGGTGGGGTAATATATGCCAGTCTGATCTGAACGGATCTGAATTCAGATTTTGAGTGAATTCGAGTGGAAATTTCAGTGCATGGTTGGAGTTAGGTAGTTTTTTTAAACTTATAACCCAAATACACTCTATGAAATCACGTTCAAGCACAACGAGATAAACAAAGTAACCTTAAGCATCTGCCCACAGTAACACTTCCTATCATAAATGGGATAGTTCTACTCCAAATTGAGTAGCCTTTTCAGAGGGTCTTTCCTCATGCTTGCAATTCGCATATACTCCTTCTATGCCACGTGATACTTTTATTCATGCTAGTAATCAAAAACCTTCCAGTCCCTCCATATTTTCGTAAACTATTCCTTTTGTGTTCTAGGTGAGAACCGATGAACCCAACGAGAATCGCATTCACAAGTCCAGATCTGGACTTGAGGTCGTATCATTGCTTGGGAGATCGAACTATGATTGGACTGGGTTAGCTGGGGACTTGGTATGCCAAATGATCAGGAAATTACCTTGTTACTGTATCTTGGAAGAAGTAAAATATAAATACAAAGACAAATAATTGATAACAATTAACAAAATATCTTAATATATTCTGGAGGTAAAGTTTCTAATGTTGATGACAATTGCTTGTCGGAATCAATAGCATGGAAATGAATTGAACAGTTTGAACTCAAGGCTACTGAAAACTCTATCAAATCAACCCAATATACAGCCAAGTTAAACCACTATTATGATGCTTCTCACCAAGAAACAGATTATTCTAGCTTTTCTCTTGTTGGTTAATCAAATGGAGGATAATGATAGTAGAAGCATACCTCTTTAGGATAGACTATAGGATAATGGTAGTGAAAGCATGTCTCTTTAGGATATACTATCTTTCTTAGGCTCTAATATGTGCACCACCCGCTCTCAATAAGTCCAAGACAAATCATAAACAGGAAAATGCCTCTTATCCACAATGCAAATAGCTTGGATCAATCTAAAACTCATCCGTTCAACTCGCTATTTCTTTAACCCATCCGCAAAAGCCCTTTTATAGATGAGGAAAAGGAACATTTAATGAGAGGGAGTATTTTCAGAAGTGACGTCGTCCCTAATGACTAGACGTCGTCCCTAATGATATGAAACATTGCTGCCTGCCATGGGGAGCAACATTTGACATGTCCCACTCATGCAAGTTGTGGGTTAAATATATTAATAATTCAATTTCACAAGGAAATGGATGTAGTTTAGTATTTTGGGGAGGTTCACCTCTGATGGCATATTTAATAATAAAAAAGTGTTTTTAAAATACATATTGATATCAGTAGAATAAGTAATGATATCAGTATCATGGGCTTTTTTATAAAGAAAATAAGAAATTATTAAAAATATAAATAAATAAAATAACACTGCTGAAAATACTTTTAATATATATCACCCTGAAGAAAATAAAAGCAAAAAAAATAAAATAAAAAAAGGAACGAATAATGCACTCTTTTCAAATGCAGCCTTCAGCCATACATACGTTATGTTAAAATATTCATTGATAATGGCAAACTGGACTCTCCATGTTAATTATGATGGGCCATTCATTAATTTTGAGATTTTGCCCTCTCAAGCCTAACTCGGACGCACTAGTTCTTGTACAAAGAGAATGTCCAACTAATGGAGGTTGATATATGTTTTTGCTAGGGTCACACTTGCAAGCACAAACAAATTACAAGAATTATCATAAACTATGTAGAAGCAAATATGCCTTAGGATTTACATGAAAAATCCTTAAAAGTACAAAAAAAAATAGATTTACTATAATCATAGAAGTATTATATATATATAATAATAATTAACAGGAAAATGAGACATTAATTTCCCTACATTCTTCTTGCTTTCTCTTTCTGTTCCTTTGAATCTTCATATTAAGATAAGAATTCAAAGAATTCACACGTCTTCTCTCTTCTTTCCTAACTTGGTGACACTCAAATCTCTAGCCAATACTAATGTTTAAATCATCCCAGTGAACTCATGCAGCAATAAGCCTACAAACATGCACTAACTTTATAAGCCTCGGAAAATATGAGATGTGGAAGTCAACATTTTGATGGTTTATTATAAAGGGTGAAAATTTCAACTACTATGCGTAGAGTTATGTAGTTAATGAGTGCCAATCAATTAATTGAGATGAGTTTTTATTGTTGCATTGTTACCCCCTTGTACTTTAATTCATTGGCTTTCAACCTTTTATTATTGCAATTCACCCCTAGATTTATACTAAGTTGGATCAGATATTGTTTTTGTAATGCTTTTAGCTACTATTTCCTTTTAAAATATTGATAACATCTAAATAAATTAAATCTTAAATTTTCTGCGAATACACCTAACTTTTTTGTATAGAAATTGATCATTCATTCTTTTTGTTCTTTCCAATAAAGAAAATGCCAAAAATCAAGCCATTTTGTCAAGTACAGGGTCTATTGTAGGTGGCCTGACTTTCTTTCAGCTTATTTTCTGTTTGTGGCTTTAGTTGCTCTTACAGTTCCATGTTAATTTATATCTCCTTTAATTTTTATGATTGATCTCTTGCTTTATTTAAAAACAAAATTTCGGAATGAGCAATTTTAACCACTGAACGATCCCTTCTGAGTATAAAAATTTTTATTCATTTATTTAGATATATATATATATAACAATTTAGATGATATATATAATATAGCACAGGTCAGTCATGCTCCCAAAGTAATTTAAAACATAGAAAACATCTTCCACCACCATTTTCAACAACGTTCCAGACATCCCAGCTACATCTTTCGATCCATCCTGTCCAAACTAGAGTGGGTTTGGCCATCAAAAAGTCCAAATTAATCCCAGCCCAAAGTCAACTTGGATCTAGAAAGAAGGCCCATGCCCAAGCACAAAATATTTTATTGGAGTAATCCCCTGATTGAATCCAACCGAAGATCGTCTAGCCCAAGTTTCACTAAAATTACTATTTCCCACTTGAACATTCGTATTATATCTTTGATTTAATGGGCTTGTGGAAATTAGATTAGTGTTTTTTTTCCTCCTGGCAAGAGTTGAAAAAGGGATACAAATGCGTTTTTCACATCAATGAAAAATGCGTATCTCACATGACATAACAACTTCCTTTTTTTCTTTTTATTATCAATAATTTTCATTATTACTATGAACCTCCTATGAAATTGACAAATAAATCATCACAGTGATCAAGGAGATTCCAATTGAATTTTATTGTTATTAGATCCGGAATCAAAGGCAGAGGACTGGAATCTGGGTAAACCCAGTTTAATTCGGCGGAAGCCCAGCTGGCCTTTTTCGTAAATTTTTTGTTACAGATACCATATTCTTCTTTCTTCTTCTCCAGGGGGAAGAAATAAGTAGTTGCCGCCCACTTTCCTGTTAGAAAACGTGGACGCCACTAGGTGCGATCTTCCCACTTCTCCTCCTCTTTCTCAATAGTGTCTACCAAGCATCCCACTTTGAATAACATCAAAGCTCCAAAGATTCAAAAGGAAAAGCCGAAAGCAACAAAGCCCGCCATCCTTTTCAATCCCTTCAACTTCACTCTCCCATCATTCCCACATATGCCAACCTCCATTGCCTTGAAATCCAAGCTTCTCAAGCCATGCAACAAACTCCTCCAACTCCTCAGATTCAGACCCAAGAGACCCATCTTCAAATCCTCCTTTCGATTCGAAAAGATCCACCGAAGGAAGCGAATCCACTGCCTCTTTAAGTTTCTCCGGCCATCGATGCAGTCTTCCAAGGAAAGCGACGACGTGGGCCAAGTTGCGAGCACGACCGAGCCCGGCGGGGGATGCTTGCTCTTTCCATCGCCTGTCACCCCGGCCTACGTGAAATTGCGGAGGAGTATGGTCAGGATGGAAGATCAGGAGAGGGATTTGGATGATGCGTGCCGAAGCTTTGAGAGCTATTTATCGGAGATGATCATCGACGAAGGGAAGCTGGGAGACCTGGTAGATGTGGAGGAGGTTCTCTATTGCTGGAAGAACTTGAAGTGCCCTGTTTTCCACGACTTGGTGTGTAGGTTCTACAGCGAGCTTTGTAGAGACCTGTTTTCGGGCTAGGAAGATAACAAGGAAGAAGAAGAGATGCGTGGTTCCAAGTGATCTTATGACAGTCGTGTGCATGTGTGTGTTTTCCGGTGAAATTTACAGTTGGTTGTTAGAACATCCCCATTTGTTCTTTTCATTAAAAGAATTCTCTGTATGTGAAAGATTCGTCTCAACGTAAAACGACATGAATCAGGCGTAGATCTCGCCTATCAGATTTTTTCAGTTGTACCTAATTGAGAGAGCACGCCCCAAAAAAGTGAGTTGATAAAATTATAAAAGTTATTTATTCAATAGGTGGTCTTTTTCAAACCGTGCCTTCTAAACTTATCATAAAAGATGCTGATGGTGTTTGTTCCGTGGAAGAACAGTCATGGTTAATTCTGCCTGCCAAGTGCTTGCATAATTACTTAATAGGGTGACCATTTCTTCTCCCATACGTCATTTTTCGTCATAATTCAAGGATGCTTGCCAGAACCAGTCCGGAAGGATCACCAGATGCTGCTGCACATTTGTATTTTGCTGTTGCTGCGGGAGCGCCTAGTCACTAATGATGTGCGCAAGGTATTTTACTTGTAGCATGAAAGATTCAAAATAAAATATTGCCAGAGATTGAATTGCAAACCAAGTTGCCAACATATGGCAAGGAAGTTTCTAGATGCATATGATTAATACGTGAATTTTATAAGTATAATTAATTATTTTGTAATTAAATTAAAACTTTAATATTATTTTATATATGTAAGTAAATTACAATAAATAATAATAGTTATCACGTTTTTCATTTTTATGTAAATAAAGTACTAAAATTATTATTTATTTAAAGATTAAACTATACTAATTTATTTGATATTAAATAATTACTTTAATTTATATTAAACTAATGGATTTGATTTCTTATAAGGTATAAAATATTAAAAAACATTACTACATTAAATCTATGACAAAGATTAAATATGGATCTTATAAATCTTAATCTTACATTTAAGATGAAGGTGATTTTGAATCTTTATTCTTTACAAAACTGTTCAAATCTATTAATTTAACATAAATTATAGTAATTATTTAAAACTAAATATTTTAGTATAATTTAATTATTAAATGGGCACATCATGAGAAAATGGTAATTTTAGGACTTTATCAACAAGTAAATTAAAATTATAGTTATAATGATAATTATTCAGTTAATTAGTCAATATAATCTTATTTATAAAAAAATTAAAAATATTTATTCTAAATTTGTTATATATAATTATATTTTAATGCTTTTTGATTAAGTTAAATAAAAGTAAATTAACCATATTTATTGCAATTTTAATGATTTACTTATGTAAGGATTAAATCATACTAAAATATTTAATTTCAAATAATTACTATAATTTATGCCATATAAGTAAATTTGAATAGTCTTAAAAAAAATAAAAAATTATAAAACCCTGTACATCAAACCCATAATTAAAATATGATCTTTTTTAATATCAATGATCAATTCAAAATCTTGACTAGTCTTATAAAAATATAAAATTAAAAATATTTCAACATTAAATCTGTGATCAAAATTTAATATTTATTATAGATTCAGTATAGAAATATGTTTTAACGTTTTATACTTTACATGGAAGATCAAATCCATTAGTTTAACCTAAATTAAAGGAATTATTTAAATATAAATAACTTAAATGATTTAATTTTTGAAGAAATTATATCTTAAAATAATAACAATTTTCATCCTTTATTCATTTAAAAAATAAGAAAAATATTATAAATATTATTAAAATTTATAAATTATCTAGATATAAAATAAAAATTTTAAAATTTAATTTTATTACAATAATTATACCTATAAAATTTATAGCCCCCTTCATATGCGTCTAAGTCAAATGCCTTTAAATAGTCTTATAATTCAAATTATCGTAATATTTTATTTTTAATGTTACGAATATATCATTCGCCTCACACGCATGAGTCCATGACATTAGTGAGGTGGTGCTCCCCAATCTAGGGCATCGGCAAAATACTAATGTGGACCATCAAGTCATCTAGACTTTTGCGAGACTGAGTGTGGATCACCTGAATGTGCACCATTATTTCATTGATACCAGTGCTGCTAATTGGAAGATGCCATGTCACCAATGGCACATGCGAGGCTAGTTGGAAGACGCTATGTCATCAATTGCTCGTGTGAGGCATTTTAAAGAAGCATGGGATATATACTTACAAGATTGAAAATAAAATACCATGAGATTTTAAGTTGCTAGTGCCTAAAGCAAGAGAAAATCAAGCACTAAAATTACTATTTTCCTAAGATTCGACCTTTTCAAATATTAAGTTATACTAAGTTATTATAATTATTTTAATTTATATAAAATTAATAGATTTGATCTTCCTTTTAAAGTATAAATTTTTTTTTAAAATATGGCTATAATAAATCTATAACCAAGATTAAATCTTGATTGTAAATTTGATGTAAAAATATTTTTAATTTTTTATTCCTTATAAGGTTATTAAAATTTATTAATTTAATATAAATTATAGTCATTATTTAAAACCAAATAATTTAGTATAATTTAATGAATAAATGAGCATATCATGAAAAAATAGTAATTTTAAGTCTTTAGTTACTTCATAAGCAAAAAATAAAATTATAGTTATATATAGTAGTTATTCTAGTTACTCAATTATATATAATATTAATTAAAAATAAAATACTATATTTATTCTAAAATAGTTACATTATAATGGTATTGATGTTTCTTAAATAAGTTAAAAATAAAAATAAATGTAATCATATGGGATCAATATACCCATGTTTAACACCATTGCTTTAATAGAACTTCAAATTCCAAAACCATAAGTTACTAATAGCATGCATATAAGGTGTTTTATAGCATCATAAAATATTTATAAAATTAAAAATAAAATATTATGAGAATTAAATGCATACCAATTCGAATTGCTAGTCTTCAAAGATTAGTAGCTTTCATAACAAAAATCAAAATACTTAATACTTTTTATTTAATATATTATTAACTCATAACATTAAAAATATCTATAACATTTTTGTTACTTTTCAAGTGAATAAAGTCCTGAATTATTATTTTTTAAAAATTTAATCTATTCAAAGATTATCTATTCAAAGATTAAATTATGATAAATTTTCTAGTTTATATATAACTAAAAATTCAATCATCCTTATAAAATATAAAGTATTAAAAATATCATTATATTAAAATTTTAAAAAATATCAAATTTAGTAATTATTTAAAATAAATATTTTAGTATTATTTAATCCTTAATGAGAAAATAATGATTTCAGTTTTTATTCACTTGAGGAATAAAAATGTAATTAATTTTTTTAATTTATTTTTATTTAATTTAGTTAAGAAGAAAAAATACAATTATAATATAATTATTTTAGAATAGATATTATTTTTTTAATTTTTTATAAATAATATTATGTTAACTAATTATCTACAATAATTAATGTATAACTATAATTTTATTATCTCTGCTTGTTTATTAAATAATGACCTAAAATACTATTTTCTTATGATGTGCTCGTTTAATGATTAAATTATATACAACAATATTATAAGTATAAAAATTTAAAATAGATCTACATCAAATTTATGATGACAAACTAATCTTTATTGTAATTAAATATAATAAAGTTTTTAATATTTTATATTTTACAAGAAAGATTAAATTTGTTAGTTTAATATAAGTTAAAATAATTATTTAAAATTAAATAGCTTGGCATGATTTAATCTTTGAACGAGTCAAATCTTAATAAAATAGTGATTTATTGTACTGTATTCACTTAAAAATAGGAAGCTGTGATAAATATTATTAAATTTTTGATAAATTAGTTATATAAAAAACCAAAAAGAATATTAAAGGTTTGATTTCAATTGTGAAATAAACCGGTCAGGCTTGTAAATCAATGCCCCATCCCTTTGGTTTGGTTTTAATAAAAAGCCACGCGGTGAGAAAAAAGCTACGAGCTGGAGTTTCATGTAAACATAAACAATTGGTTTTTCCGGTTCCAGAAAGCGCTCGTGGAAAGCAAGGCCAAACAAGCCCATACACCTCTTTGCAAGCGCACTTATTAGCTTAAAATTCAAGTTCTCATGTGAATATCTCGTACCATTGTAAAATACCATTGTGCCATTGGCGACATTGGCGTTCTCTAATCGGCAGCAACAGTAAAATACTATTGCTGCACATCAGGATCAGGTGATCCGGACTCTGTGGTATATAGAAATTGGAAGAGCAAAAGGCAGAAGCATGCCCCCTACAATCAGCAGTGGCTTAGCATCATGAGACAATGTAAGGCAGGCAGAAGTATGTCTTTGAATTTTGTTGTGCTTTGTATAGTAGAAAAAATGTTACAAAAAGAGAGGAATCAAATACACAAGCTCTCTCCTAGAACACTCCTAAACCCGAACGCATGCAGGAGCCAGACAATCGAAAACTCTACCTTTGATGCCTTTCTTTCCTCAAATTTTCTACAATGGGTCAGGAATGAGCGCGCCTCACAATCTGCTGCTGCATTACCAGCACCGAAGCCGTGCCCCCAAAGAAATCAGACGAACTACACAAATCTCCCAGCGGCCCAAGCTCCGGGTTCTCGCTCCACAGCTCAAGCCCCTCCTCAAGCTCCGCATTAATCGCCTGATGTCTCCCCACCATCACCATATCATACACATCCTTTATGTTTCTCATCACACTCAGCAGCTCCTCTCCGTCCGCCAGCAGCACCTCCTTGTACACCACCTGCCCATTTCCTGAATTCTGCATCCTGAAATTCGCCATCAGCTCGTCGTCCGCCCTCCTCTCCCTGCTGTTTTCCCCCATGCTCTCCTTGAAGATGAACCTCCAGACGGTGAGGGTCACTCTGGGATGCTCTGCTATGTGGGAAGCGAAGCAGAGCGCCTCGCGGTCATCGGGGCCGCCCAAAAAGAAGACGCCCACGTGCTGGTCGTTGCTGCCGATGGCTGCGCAGGAAAATCTCCCTCTGAAATGCCTATCTACCACAATCCCCACCGAGCAGGGGGCCTCGCGGACGATGTTGGGGATCATGGCGTGGAGGACTGGGTCGACGGCGTTCAAGCCTCCGTCCACCGAATGCCGCTTGTGGAAGGGGACGAGTACGAGGGCAACCTTCCTCTCCAGAGCCACTGAGCAGACGTCCTTGTACATGCTGACGATGGGAGCGACGGAGGTGAAAAGCTGCACGAGGACGTGGCCGTCGAAGTGGCGCTCGAAGCTCCGGAAGGCGGCGAAGATGGAGTTGGAGGAGGAAGAGGAAACGATGGATTTCTTGTTGGGTTTGTGGGCGATGAGGAGTGGAGTGGCGCGGCCGACGAGCTCAACGACGTGCATGGCGTAGATGCAGATGGGGTTGTCTTTGGGGTTGGACATGGCGTCGAGGAGGCTAAGCATGGCGGGGACGTGGTCTTGGTGGTGGACGCAGGTGAGGACGCGGAGCTCGGCGTGGGGCTTGCAGTGCTGGATGGTGTGCCAGGTGTGTGGCATGAGCGGCCTTGAGCGGGCCGTCAAGCTCTTCACCAGTGGAGCAACAATGGTGGTCGTCGCCACCAACGAAATCACCAAGCTTGAGTAGGCCTGTAGGTCCAGGAGCTGCCAAAACACACGCATGGAGAGCGTGCATTAGACATTAATTGGGTGGTTAGGTTAATTTCCTTTGAGAAGAGTAGAGGATGAATGCGGATATCCTGATGCATCGCATCAGGAAAATCCTGGTGCCACCAATCACGTAATGGTACATCACCAAAATTCAATTTCAACTCACAAGATATCAATTATATGGACCATGTCAAGTAAAAACATGCACGGAGATGCAATAAATAATTTCAAAACCATATTAACCTATTTCATATTATATGTCATCAAATTTGTTAAATTTGCCTATTTTGATATATATATATATTATTTATAATGTATATATTATAGTAATACATAATTATATTAACGTAGATTATAACATTTAAAATACACTAATGACGTTATGTTATATTAATAATATAATAAATATCATATTATATGTCATCAAAATTGTTAAATTTGCATATTTTGATTAATATATAATACATATTATATTAATAATATATATGTTATAATAGTGATATAACATTTATATTATTAATATATATTAATAGTGATATATATATATTAATATATGTTATAATAATATTTATATTGTATATATTATTGTAATACATAATTATATTAACATAGGTTATATTAAAAAATATATTAATGTATCATTAATATTTATTACTATAATATATTATAATACTATAGCAATATAATATATTAAAAAAATGATGCATGATGCATGTCATTTTATATTTTTTATTGTAGCCTAATTAATTTCTTACTTAAAAGATTTTAAAAATATATGAATAAGTAATATTTAAAATATTTTAAGCAAATATTATCATAGGTATTGCCTTGGGTACAAAGAAATTGACCCCATGAGTAAAATGGCCCTACATCTCATGTCATGTTTATCCCACCCAGCAAATTATTAAAAATAAATTTAATTTTATACTATTAAAATCATATTAAACATTTAGGCTGTTTATTCCAAACAAAAATTATGAAAATTTAATAATTATTATAAAAATATAATATGATCTATACTTTTGAGTGTGAAAATTTTATTATTCGCTATTTAATCAAAATATGCAAATTTAACTATTTTGATGACGTATAACATAATATAGGTTATATGCGGTTTCGAAATTATTTAATGGAAAAAATGCCTCTTTGCATGTTTTTACTTTGATATGACTCATATAAATGTTTAATTTTGATATTTTTTATTGAAGTAAAATATTATTTAAAAATTTTATATATTAAGATGAACCTAACATGATGTGGTACCATTTTTTTTTTTTAATGGGCAGTAGAGGGAGGTCTGAAGCTACTATCTAATGCCTGGTTGCAAAGAAGAATATTTGCTGTGTTGTACTCTTCATCTCACGATATTTTATTTATTTTTTTAAAAGTAGCTTAATTGATATCTCGTGAGTTGAGATTGAATTTTGGTGATGTGGCATTATGTGATTGGTGGCACCAGGATTTTCCTCATGCGGGGATCCGCATTCATAGATGATTTATGGTGTTTGAGTGTAATAGCGTTGCACTGCTTTCAAAAATGACATGGCATTTTGATTATTATAATAATCCTATATTTTTTTAATTATTTATTTTACTTGTTATTATTTATTTAATGATGATATCAAAATTTGCTAAAATCATAAATTTGGGTTGGTCACATGTGAGATGAGAATTTTAATATATTTATATCTATTCTAAAATGGCTATTAGTTTTGTAGCTGGCCAATTTATATTTTCGAAAAATTTTTATGTTCCTAACTAAATATATTATGACAAATAAAATGGGCGCATTTGATTCCATCAAATCATCTAAATAGAATTTTAAAATCACATGTTTAAAATCATTTTCTATTTAATATGATATGTACTTTATTTTTATTAATTACTTTTTAAATTTAAACTTACATTTCTTATTATTGATTTTACTTTCTATTTAAAAAATCTTATATACTTTATCCTTATTAATTATTTTGCTAATATTATCCATATTCTTGGTGGTGTGTTTGGTTTGAAGGAAAATATATAGAAGAAATAAATAAAAGTTAAAGAGGTGGAAAAAGATAGGCAACAATTTCAAACATAAAGCGAATAAAATAAAATAATTTGAGTTTTTAAAGAAAAATAAATAACAATGTAAAAAAGTAAGTTATTTATGGATAGTTAAATATAATATTAGTTTGAAAAACAAGTAGATTTTACCTTTCTTATTTCACGATAAGGTCTTTAACTTGTAATACACACTTTTGAACTTTATAACTTTAAAATTTGCCCAAGTTCATTATTATTATTATCTGCACTATTTATATTTTGTGTTGTTAATATTTATTTTTAGTTTTATTGCATTAAATTATATTCTTATAAGCATGTTTATTGTAATTGAATGATACATTGGACAGGTTAAATGTGTAGACATAAAAGATGTCAACTTGAATCTAATCTTATCATCTCAAGTTATCTGGAATTCTAAAAGATTGGATCTTAAGTCAACCAGGCCTATAAATAGAGTTTAGTGGAAATTTTTACCAGGTTGATGATGAAAAAATAAAAAATAAAATAAAAATAAAGAAGAAGAATAAGAAGAAGCTGATCGAGTAATGGTTGCCAAACATACCCACCCCGAAAATGACCCATTGAGAGTAAGTCATGATCTCAATGGTGCCTTGGCCGCAAAGGACGATGCCCAGCGAGAATGAATCTTGGAATGTCATGTTGCAGCTGATACCGACCACCAGCGTCACTATCACCTTGGAGATTCTCGTAATGAAGACAGCCAAGAAGATAACCCCCACGGCAGTCCAATCGGCAACACCCCACAAATCCATGAACAGAGCGCTATTCAGGAAGAAGAAGGGCAGCATGAAGTTGTTTAACAGCGTCTCGATCTTCTCCGCCAGCGTGGACCCAAGCGGCGGCCCGTCGGGAATCACAACCCCCATTATCATTGGCCCCTCCACCATGCTCAACCCCATGCACTCAGTCACCAGCGACGTCGCCAGCACACCCAGCAAGATGGCCACCACGTAGCAGTTCTCCACATTCTTCCCCTCCGGCGTGCGCCGGATGATCCAGAACATGATGGGGCGGAAGGCGGCGAAGGCAAAGGTCGCAAAAGCAACTGTCATAGAGAGATGAACCAGCACAGACTTCATGTCGAACTCTCCGTTCTTGATGCTTTCCAGGAAGATGAGAGTCAGCCATCCGAAGAAGTGGTTTACCAGGGCTACCGGCAGCGAGACGCGGCCGATCTCTGAGTTGAGGAGACGGAATTCGGCGAGAAGTTGGTGGACGACGGGGAATGCGCTTGTGGCGAGGGAACTGATGACGACGACGTGGAAGGGGCCGTCGGCCATGATGTTAGTGGTGTAAGAGCTGAAGGTAAGTATGACTAGCGCTCCAGCAGCGATGGAGAGGACTATGCCTGACAATGCTATTATCGTCGTCTTCTTTCCCCTGAAGATCATGGAGACGTCCAACCTCACTCCGAGGATGAACATGTAGTACATGACTCCCAACGATGAGGCCGTCGACGAAATGAACACGGTGAAGTCCGGGAAGATGGTTCTGGTGATCGACTGGAATTGCCCGCGCATGAAGGGACCAACTATTATAGCCGCCTAAGCAAGTAAGCATGCATGCATCATTCATTTCATTCACCATACTTAACTGCGTGACCTTTCGCAGACTAGACCTTCTAACTTTTTCTAACTGTAAATCAGGCAAAACTATTTTGTTTCGATCAAAGCACATCTCCTTGATTCACAGAAGAGCCTGACTGATGGGAGTTTAAAATAGATTAATCTAAACTTAAAAGGGTCTAATTTGCAATTATATACTTTTAGATTTTTTAATGGGATGCCACGCTTGCAGAGTTATCGTCAAGTGATAGAAGAGAAGTAGATACATAGATTCAAAGGATGCGTAAGCTTACGAGCATATTAGAGACGATGGAACTCTGATTGAGACGCCTGAGCAGAAAATGAAGAACGCGGCTAAAGATGATAATGATGGAGCACTGCAGCAGCACGGTGGGTAGAGTATAGAAGAAGGGATTGTCACCAACCCAGCAACCATTGGAAGAGACTTGTATAGCAGGATAGCATATGACCCTAGTGTACGATGCGTTAAGATGCAGGCCATAGAGAGGCTCGTGACCCTCGAATACTTTGACATTTTCAACATCCTCCATGGCCAGCGGCACCCTGTCTTAGGAGTGCCTAGGTGAGAGGGGCCACTGACCACGAGCAAGACACATCAAACAGAGTTGTGGGAGATATATAGGGGAGAAGATGGAGGAAGTTAGAAAATCCGAGAGCCTATATTAGCGGTCAACATCTTGACAGATTCATCTCTGTTGTTGGGTCGGTTGATCGGTAAGTCTTAGTTGTTAGTTTCAAGTTTGTTAAATTTCTAAATTAAAGAAGGCGGCATGCATGATATAGATATATAGATAGAAAGAGAGAGAGAGAGAGAGAGAGAGAGAGAGAGAGAGAGAGAGAGAGAGAGAGAGAGAGAGAGAGAGAGAGAGAGAGACGCACACACACACAATCATGTGTTCATGGCGTGTGATTTGCTGGGGCCGAGATGATCAAGGCTGCCCATCATCAAAATCAGATATTGTTATTGGTTGGACATCTGTGCCGATGCCATCTGGAGGTATAGCCGTGTGTTGATGAAATATTGCGGGATGTTTTATTAAATTTGCCTATGAAAACTAAAATTTATTAGAGTGAATAAATGTTTCATTGAATAAAGACGAAGGGGAAAAGTTTAACTAAAACGAGTGAAGAGGTATAGTTTGAAACTAAGAAATTCAATCATTGATGCAGTAATTCAAATGCTAATGCAATCCTTTCCGAAAGACATCAAACATTATTATTACATCAGCATTGCATGGGAATTGATTTTTTTTGGAGTTGTTCCCTCAGTCGGGAATGATTTTTGTCTTAGGTTTAGACGACTGTTAGAGTTTTACGAGAAAGAAAACTAAAAAGAAAAAAAAAAAAAAAAAAAACAAGTGCAACGGTTTCTTCCGCAAAAAGTCAAAATTAGAGATGGGGAATTTTGTTGTACAGTATAAATACTTGAGAAGATGGGAGATACGTTATACTATCTTTCATAAACGGTTCATCTAATTCGTGTTAACTTATTTGCGGAATATGTGGTCTTGTTGAACCACACAAATCTTGCCTCCTTCATGGATGCGATTGTATTTGAATTGCAAATCTAGTCAATTATGCATGCAAGTTGCAAATCTAGTCAATTATGCTGCTATTTTTAATATTATCGAGAAGGCAAAAAACTGAAAATATCAATAACTAATGCATCCTACCATGCATATATGCGTTCAAGAAGAAATGGTGGAGATTTGAGTAAACGTGGAAGTGCATCTTATAATTAGGTGTGGTTTAGTTAAAAAAAGAAACTGTTGGGTGTGTTAGATATAAGCATGGAAATACAAATCTTAGTATAATTAGAAGTTTTCTATTTACACAATATTAATTCAAGTAGGTTTGCATATTGTTGTTTAGAGCTAGTCTTGTAATCTATATAAAACCATTTGGGTTTATTGCAATGAAGTTTAAGTTTGATTTTTTCTTCAAGTGGTGTCAGAGCTAGAGAGATTAGTAGTTGGAAATATGTATCGCAGCAGATTCAATTAGGTTGGGCTCCCTCGGGTTTGTGTGGCGATGTCTCGTGGAGCAGAGGCTAAACATAGGGACTTTGTGCTCATCGAAGAAGAAGCGGGTAGCAAGTTGCCGGCAGCAGGCAACGATAGAAAAAAGAGAAAAAAAGATCAGGTGAATTCTTCTTAGATCGTGATATTTGAAGTTAAGAAATTAGTGAATTCATATTTCGAGATCTAAATCAGGTGCTTTGGGAGTCATTTTTTATATTTTTTTAGCATTGTGAATATGATGGACTGTTCAAATTAAGTAAATTGTGTTTTGTTTAATCAGATCTTTGATGAAAACTTTACTCATAATTTAATTTGAGTCAAATTTGATTGTGCATGAATTAATTCTACCTGAAAGATGTTAATTGCAGTAGCCTTGATAAAATTGACATTTGCAAATACAACACTTGGAGAATTAAAGAAAGTAATTATCTACGAGCATATGACCTCTTTGATGTGATTGATAGGGAAGAGGTCAAAGGACCAAGAGTTTGTTCAATCAATGTTAGTTTGGAAGAGAAAGAGAGAGAAGGCCCTGATTATCCTCAAGTATATGGTATGCAAAGAGATCTAGACATAAGTTAAAATTCTTGGTAATTTATCTTAAGTTTGGGTTGAACATGAGAAGATAACTAGTAAAGGTGGAATTCAAAATATACCTATGGAATAATTTATAACTGATTTTGATGTTGATGAATTTAATGAGAATGAAATTATTCAGGTTGAGATACCAAAAGAACAAAGTAAAACAATTATCAAGCCTCAAGAAGTGGAATACATGACACTTGAAAAAGGATTAGAAGAAAATTCAAATATCATCAATATGAAAAAATTATTGAAAGAGATTGGAGAAATCAAGCATAAAGTAAATACCACATGATATGAATTTGTATCTTGCAAATAAATATGATATGAATCTGTTGCTACACTACCAAAACCAAAGCCACGTTACCATATAAATCAGAAGAACTACACAAATCTCCCAGAGGCCCAAACTCCGGGTTCTCGCTCCACACCCGAAAACCCTTTCTAAAGCTCCACATTCGTCTCTTTCCGTCTTCCCACCACAATCATATCATACACATCATCCATGCTTCTCATTACATTCCCAAACTCCTACCTATCTTCCAACAGCAACTCCGTGTATATCACCGGCCCATTGCCCTCGTTCTTCCTACCTCCAGGCGGTGAGGGTGACTTTAGGGTGGTGGGTCATGCAAGAAGCATAGGATAGCGCCTCGCCGGCTTAGGCACGCTCAAGAATATGACTGCGACGCGGTAAGAATAAGTGGCTAGAACAGAGCATGAAAACCTGCCATTAAAGCTGCCTCTATCGACGATGATCCCCACCAAGCAGGGGGCCTGTGGAGGAGTTTGGGGTTAATCACTTTGAGGGCGGAGTCGACCATGTGCAGACCTCCATCCACCGAAGGCCGCTTGTAGAAGGGGACGATTAGGAGAAAGACGTAAGGGTGCAACTTGGGTTGGGTTAACTCAAACCCAACCCGACATTTTTTAGGATTTGAGTTGGTGGCAACCCATTTCTAATTTGGGTTGATGATAAACTAACATGAAATTCGCCCTGCATATTATTAGTTATAAAATTAAAAACTATATATTTTTTGCTTATCATAATTTATATTAGATTATTCATTCCTTTTGAATTTTTTTTGCGAAACACAAATAACCTACCAATCTTATATCATTCTCATGATCCCTATCTTTATTTTTAGTACAAGCTTATTTTTCTTTAATTAATTTTATCCATCTAGTTTCATTCACATCTCCACGTACTTTTTTAAAATCTCCTTGGATCTAATTAAGTGTTATTTAAACTTATATTTTATTTAGCTACTTAATAAATTTATTATTTATCTAGATTTGGAACTTTAGTTTGATGTTGGATATATAAATTTCGAGTATGTGATAAATTAATTTTATTTGAATATTGTTGAATGTTGAAAATAAATAATTATTTTTTTTACTTATTCACGTAGCCCAAATTCAACCTAAACCCAACCTACCGAATTTGGGTTAAGTTTGAAATTTTAAAATTAAAATTAGTTAGAATTAGAATTAGGATTGAAGTATTAGACCTTATGTTAGAATTATGGTTGATATCAACCAATCTCAAGTAGGAAACCTTCCTCTCCACCGCAATCTATGTCGGCGTGCATGCTGATGAATGGAACGATGGGGGTGACCGGCTTCACTAGGACTTGGCCATCTAAGTGTTGCAAGAAGGTGAGGACTTGCCAGATATTTTTACATTTAATGCTCTAAATTATGGTAGTTAATTACACGGACTAATTGATGATATTCTAAGTATAGCTTTGCTTGGATTGAAGGGGAGAAATTGAGATGATTTAAAGGGATGAGAAGATATGATGTATTTGAATTAAAGCCAAAAAAGATACAAAACATTAAAAATAAAATTTGTGGATAAATGAGTGAATTTTGATTGAAAAGGATATATTTTTTCTAAAAAATAAAGTTTGTAGAGTTGACATTATAAGTAAATGTTTTATCAACTAAAACGAGGGTTTTGAAAACTGGTCCATTAACCTTCTAACGAAACATGCCCAGGCATTTTTGTTGGTGAAATGAGTGAAGAGCACGGGGAAAGGAGAGATTTTCAAACAATTGCGAAGCTATTCTAAAACCATTACATCTTGTAAATTAATTTGAATGATTTTGTAATTTACATATAATTAATTTTATACATTTTCATATAATATAGCTTATATATACTTTTAATCACAATGATTTTATGTATTTTAAGTAATTCGATAGTGCTAGATATGATGATTAATTTAAATCTTATTAAAAATATTGTAGCAAACTTAAATTGAAGCAACCTTACTCAAATTTCAATTAGGTTGATGTTAAGGAATCATGACCTTTATATCTTTAATTTGCTTTAAATTTATTTTACCCTATAATTAGTATAACCCCACATTAAGCCAATTAAAAAATTATTTATTCAATATATTAATTTTATTTATTTTATTTTTAATCATTATCTTTATCACACCATATCATTTTCTTTATTTCCTTTGCTTTTCATATTTTTGTTTTGTTTTTTTTTCCACCTCTTTTCTTTATTCTTTGACAGAACCGAGAGACAGAGAGAGAGAAGAAAAATGAAAAAGCGAATTGATGAAATTATAGCTCGTTTCACGCACAAACCCACCTGGTAGCTGGTCCAATGCACGTAGGTTTGCATCTCGGTGATGCCTTTGGAGACAAGGACGAGATCCAATTCGTTGAAGGTCATCTTCCACTTGATGCCGGCCACAACCGTCCCGACCAGCTTGGCATAGAATAGTGGCAGCATCACACTCTGCCATCATCTCTACCTTCTCCGACAGCGTCGTCCCAAGTGGCGGCCCGTACGAAATCACAATGCCCAAGATCATCGATCCTTGCAGCTTGCTCATACCCAGGCTGTCAGTCCACGGACATCACCAGCACGCCGATAGAGTAATTAATTTATAAAATTATTTATTGTAAAAATATCTAGACACTAATAATAGAAATATCTAATAAAAAATCTGAAGTGGTCATTCTCTATAATTTCTAGCAAATGAGTTGTATCTAGATACAAGAGAAAATTTTAAAATAATGTGTAGATATTTCTTGATAGATGTATATATTTTGTAGTGAATGTATTCTAGAATCATCATAAACGCATTATAAATAGAGGTGTAACTATGTATCAAGCATTCAAGTAAGAAAGCAAGAATTAGCTCGTATCTCTTTTTCTCTTCCTCACTCCATACATCCACTTTCCTTTATTTACATTCTCCTAAAATCACCGTTCATCATCCATTAGCCACCGCGTAGCTACTCTCAACGTTCTTCCCCTCAGGCGTGCGCTGGACAATCTACAAAGCCATGGCGCGTATGAGCAGGACTGTGAAGACGATTACAGCGATTGTAAAAGCTGCTTGGATGAGCAGAGTCTTCATTTGGAAATGACCTGTGCCGCTGATGCATTGCAAGAAGACAATAACTACCCAGCCCAATCCCTCGTTTATCACGGATGTCGACAAGGAAAGACGGCCCAGCTTCTAACCGAGGATTAGGAATTCGGCGAGGAAGTCGTATATCACGGTGAATGCTGAAAACGCGTGCGTTGCCAACAATACTGCATGGAAAGGACTGTCGGCCATGGTCTTGAAGGTGTAGGACTTCTAGGGGAGGAATCACCAGCACTCCTGCCACAATCGACGGGAGGATGCCTGACTAAGCCGTGTCCGTCGATTTCCTTCCTCTCGCGATCATCCACACATCTATCTTGACTCCAATCATGAAGATGTAGTAGAGGACTCCGAGCCATGAAATTGTTTCCCAGTTGAAAGAGCCTTAGTCTTGGTAGAGGACGCTATCGATGGGCTTTAGTTTCCCAAGGACTGGGGGCCCGAGTATCATGCCCGCCTGAGGAATAGCCGTTATTCAAGCTCGCACAATTGAGTTACTTAGAGCTCTAACGTAATCAGTCAGTCATGAAAATTCAGTAGTGCCCAGAAAAAACTGGATTGTACCCAACAGATGTTAATAGTGTTAGGGTTGGAAACAAGCACAGCCTGACCAAACGCGGAAAACGACCGGGGTATGCTTGGTTCAAGGGAAAAGATGGGTAGAGGACTCTGTGTGAAAATAATAAACTATAAAAGTCTCTCGTTTTTTCCTTTTTTCTAGACTGATGTGAAATTTCTATAATTAATTATTTAAATATTATTATCTATATTTTTCAAAAAAAATATCTATTTTGTTCTTATTTCCTTTATGGTTGATATTATCAGGTCTTTTTAACCCTTTTCACTTTCTTTTCTTTTTATATATATTTTTTATCTCAGAAATTGCTTCTCGACTCTTTTTCATGCTCTCTCTTTCTCTCTTCGCTACTTTTATTTTCTTGAACAGACCTTAAAAGAGTAATTAAACACCTGTACAAAATTAAGCCCACAGAATAACTCATAAACCATACAAAGGCTCATGTAAGATGTAAAACACCCAGACCCAGCAAATAAAAGATCATCGCCTCACTAGCTTTTGGTGATTACCCTTTGAGATAGTCAAAGGGGTTTAAGGTTTATGAAGGCCGATTTGTAAATTGCAATTGAGGTGGAAACCTTTTGTTCGCAATGTGATTGCTACACAAGCCGCGATTGATCTTAAGTCTGTGGTGGTCCATTGTAATGAAAAATCTAATTGTCCACCTAATAATTAATGTTTAAGGGAGTTTTTGCCCAATTTACTGTACCCCAAGAAGCACAAAATTCGTAATTTTCACCGACATTGATTTACAGGGGATTGGGAAAATGGAGATGGAGAAATAGTGGATGGTTCGAAAGGATAAATGGGTGCTTGGAGTTTACGAGGATTTCAGAGACGACGGAAGGCTGATTGAGAGGCTTGAGTAGACTTTGGAGGAGACGGCTAAGGATAAGCATGACTGCGGACTGGGTGAGGAGGAGAGGGAGGGTGTAGAAGGTGGGTTCGTCGCCGAACCAGACACCATTGGAAGTGATTTGCAATGGCGGAAGATATATAGGGCAGGACAGGAGAGGAGAGGTAGGACTTGGAAACCCGAGTCTATATTTTGCCGTCAACCGCTTGCCAGATTGGTGTCTGTTGTTGGGTTGGTGGATTGGTATTTTCAGTTGCCTAAAAGAAGCTGCATGGAATGCTATCCACGACCCTTAGAACCAGGATCGTCTTCTTAGCTCATGTGTGTTGGGGTCCAAATTTTCAAGTTGTTATTGATCTTGTTTTGGAGTGCAACTTTAGGTAAGGAAATTCGTTAGGTTATTTAGAACTGAAATTAATGCTAGCAACAAAACCATATATAAGCAGCGTTATTGAAATTGAATTGAAGGTTAAACTGGTCATCGTTCATAGCCTACCCAGTTTAACCGCATGGTCCAATCCAATTAATTAGGTCAATATTTATATTTTTTGAAATAAAACAATATAGGGCAAGTTTAAATATCTAAATGTGCAGATTTTTCATGATTGAACTGCACTGCTTAATTTATGCTGTTTATTTCACTGACAGTGAAAATTTTGAAAGAGTATTTTTTATATTACGCTGGGTTATGTTGGACAGGTTCACCACTGGACCCGTCCGGTCCAATCTGATTTTGATAATAATGTGTATAAAGACAAGAATAATTGGGTTTTATTGAAAAAAAATATAATTCTCAAGACAAATGAAGATTAAGGAGAAAGAGTTTTATTACCTTTTACCCTAATTCAGTGGACCACCTGAAAATCAGAGTTTCCAGATTACACAATGCCAGTGCAACCATTATTTTGCAGGAATCTTTGCTCTAAAATTCAAGTTAGCAGAACAAATGTTTGTAGAAAAGGTTACGTCCCGTGCAAATTCGTCTCAGGCACTAGGGGTGACTGAATATAGATTTCATGGGATTGAATTTCATTCCCTGTAAAGAAAACTACATAATGCAAAATAGGGCTAAAAATTAGTGTTATTAAAACTGGACTAAACTAATCAGTTGGTTTACTGACCTTGCCAGATTCGGTTCAATAGTAAAAAAGATAATTTAAATATTATTATTAAAATAATATATTATTATACAAAAAATTTATATGTTTAGATTAAGATTTATGGTTTATATTTTTTAAAATTAAATTTATATATTTTTTATTTATTTTAAAAAGCCGGTTCAACTAGTTAAATTGGTTGGATTTTGATTGGATGCCTAACTGGTTCAATAGATAAAAGACGAAAGGGAACACTATAATAAAGAGAAAATAATATAATGCCTATTAAAAAACAAAATAAAAAATGATGAGGACATGCTTATTTTGAAAATACAAAGGCAATGAATTAAAAAATAGGAATAACAGTAAGAAAAAGACACACGTGACGATGAAACAAGCATGTTAAGATGGGGCATAGGTAATTTTCCAAAAGACGTATTTATTTTAATTTAAAAAAGGGTGCAAAAACTTTATACATGCAAAAGATTGGTAAAAGTTACTTTTCATCACCAGCTTTATCTAACATGATATTTAATTATTTATAGTAAATTTATTTTTTCGATTAAAATGATAGTTGTTTCGTCTTTATTTATTTTATGAATATTATAATCTCCCGATTGTACTCAGAAAGGCAGGCTTCTGCCTTTCAGGGCTGCTGGAGTGTGTCTGAAATCGTACGCGGCAGAAAATGTTCACGAGCGTGCCGGGCGCACGTTAGAAGGATAAATCGCGGCGGCTACCTCGTGTTTTTCCCGCGGGAATGAAAATGAAAATGACTTTTACTCTTTTTTCTTTCAAATCGCTGCCTGTCTTTACCGCCTTTTTTAGATGTCCAGAGAAGTAGAGAAACGAAAAGGAGAGCTCGGTTTGCATGTCCAATGGCGAGTCGCCGGAAGAGAATCCATGCCGTCCGAAGGGCCCCCGATGGAAGCGCCTTCGAAAAATGGTACTCTCTCTCTGCATTGTCATTTCGTTTTATGTCACTCTGCAAATGGTTCTGCTAAAGTCTACCCTTTACCTTTTGCCCTTTTTCCTTAGAAGGTGTTTTCCAGCAAAACTCTTCTAACGTCGTCTTGTCTTGCTTGAATTTTTGGTGCATTTGAAGTGATTTCTGCGGCGTTACTGTGGCGATTGCACTAGTCGACATGCATGAATGCTATGGGAAACAGAAAGCGAAAAGGTTCAAATGTGCTAACTTAAATCCGTACGCCAAAATTTCAAGCTTTCGCGACCAACCCAGATCTCCTTTCTGTTTTTTCATGTACATTTCTTCTTCTTCTTCTTCCTTGCTTTTCTTCTATTTATGGCCATTTGTATTTTAATTTGTTTTACTGCTTGTGGTCACTCCTCATTGGTTGTTTCTCAAGGTGACTGATATTGTTTTTATGCACAAAATCAGTGTTTATTGCTCTTACATGGGGCGTGGCATAAAATAATCAAAGCTCAAGTTCTCCCGAATATCCCTTATTTGGATGGTTGGAAGTAAATAGGAGAATCAAGCAGCTGGCCATGAATGTTTTATGCTTTTTCATTTAGATTTAGTTCAGGGCTTAAATTATTGACTGGGGGAACACAGTCAGTGTTTGCTCCTTTTGCTTAAGTAGAAGTTTTAGGGATAATCTTATAGTGATGCGTTCTCTCTCTTATCTATGAAGTGTGATATATTATTTATGAGTCTATTAATCCTCATCACACAAGGCTTTGCAATATTATAAAAAAGAAATTCTACACACTACGTTGATGTAGGAAAAACTCCTGCAAGTTTTTATCTAAGAAAAACCCAAACCATATTTTGGACTTTATGTTGGGGATAGCATGTTGAGAACCTTCTGCACCATTTGATAAAATCGAGAGGCATAGACTATCTCAAAGAAAGTGTTGGGATAAATAATCCCTCTTTGTGTAAATTAAATAGGCAATTACAAATTTAATCAACCAAATAATCAAACTCACAAGCACATAGGAATTTTTACGTGGAAAACCCTTCAATGTGAAGGGAAAAACCACGTGACCTAGTTCAGTCAAAAACTTCTAATATGAAATAATGGGATCACAAGAAATTTAGTCTCTAGTAAATACTAGAGGATTCCAACATCACCACAATGATGGATCTCAAAAAATTAATAAGAAATAACAAGGATAGATCTCACCAAGCAGAACTGAAAACTGAATCAGAAGAGGTTGAAACTGTCTCTCCTAAATCACTTGCTTAATGGCATGAAAAATGCAGCGATCTCTTTCTCCGATTTCAGAAACTTGGAGAAGAAGAAGAAAACCTAGAAGCCGTGTTTTGGAAACAAGTTGCCGCTCCTGCAAAAAGAAAATGCTAGCGTGAAAGGGCTGTCATACTTCGCTTCCCTATTAGGATTTTATTTTTAGTCATGTAGAAAAGGGTTTCCAAAACCCAATATGATTTGGCTATTTGGTTATGTGCTGTGCGCATGATAAGTTGCTGGGCCCACATGCCCTCCACGTGGATTTGTCTCCACATGGGAGGAAAACTGCTCAACAGAAAGCAACCAAGCCCGTGCCTTGTCTATAAACTATCCCAAGAATTCTGCAAACCCATTTTAATTTGGCCTTGGACAGTTTATTCTTTCCACTAGAAATGTTTCCCTGGCAAACTTAAGTCATATTTGCATTGCATGCATATTGTTGTTATTTACAAAGAAAATCGGGCCGTATTCACCACATAATGGCTGTCTAAGTTTTCTGAGTTTAAAGTGCATATATTTGCATGCTCTTGAAGAGAAATGATGGGAAGCTAGATATCCTGGTGGGATTTAATTTCTTTTTCTTCACATCTTTTGATGCATAACATTTACATTTTGTCAGGGATAAGAAAATCTTGAATAAGTAGTGTTCATCATCTATCATTTATATCCTTGTGATGTGCATGGTTGATTTAACAAATCAAACTATGCTACCTTGAGAGTTGACCATTGCCATGGTCAAATGTTTATCTTAAGCTGTTTGTGGAAAGATGGAGGCAGGTCTAATCTGAGAAAACTATTGGTGAGATTAATCTTGGCATGCAAAGCATCCTAACATCAAAATTGAAGGATGATTTCTGGGGTACTTGAGGATGTTTACGAGTAAGATGTAAAACAGTAAAAAGGAAGGATCAGTTAGAAAGATCAGTTTCTATTCTTCTTCTACTTAACATTTCAAGCCTTTCATGTAAAATCCCTGAAATGCAAGAAAAAATTGGGATCTTTAGAACTATGCTGTCTCACGTCAGAGTTATCTTGCAAGATCTATCACCAGTCATCTCATCATTATTCATCTTTGGTTTGTTTGCTTGTTTCATTCACTCTACAGGGAAGAGTTTGAGAAGACCTATGAGAATGAGGACTGGATTGAGATTGATCGAAAGGGGTTTCAGAGATGGAATAATATGACAAAAGAGGTAGATTTTTGACTAGAATTTCATGGAAGATGCAGTACCTTCAGTTGCACTTTGATGTAGAGCTTGACTGAACTGTAAATATAGAAAATAAGTGATTACTAACACTATCAATATTTTCTACCAGAAAGCCAAACTTCAAAGTAATGTAATTTCAAATTTGGAATCCAGCCTTAAAATATCAAAGCCAGAGGGTAACCAAAACCTGATGGCTTTCACTGACTTAACTAGCCACCACAATTCATTGCAGAACTCTCCAGCAGCAGCTTTGAACTTGAAGCAGCAGTTATCTTAAATTTCATTCCCTTTGCTTCTCTGAAGAGGCTCCTTATTTGAGGTATTATTCCTTTTTCTTTTCAGGAGAGATGCCGTTTTATATTTCAAGCAAAAGTGGTAAATTCAGCTTATGAAAAGACCTTGCTCAAAGAGATAGATTATACATCGGAGGTAATAGAAAATATCTCAGCCAGATAATGTGCTTACATTTGGTTTCTCATTTATAGCAGGACATAATGAAGAGCTCAAATCTTTTGTTCATTCTTGTGAAAACTTCAAAGGGAAATTATGTCTACTTCCATCATGGCAGGAAGAAAGACCCTTTTCTTTATCATTCAAGGAATGAGGAAGTTAAGTTTCACCTTATTTTAGTACTGAAAGAGGGAGAAAATGGTCTATCCATTACTAAAGGCAGTATGTTGAACAATGGCTCCCAGGTTGTCCTTCTCACTCTTGGCAATGGTGAAGTCTTCTTTCACATAACGAAAAAGTCATGCTTTTTTAATCTTGACCACAAACACAGGTCTATGCTTTCAGCTTTGTCATGAACTTAAAGGAAGCTAAGCATAGCTTCTGTTTCTATTGATTTCCCTTTCTGTGAAGTTCCATCTCACTTGCCTGTCCTTAACATAATTTATCCTATCATTTAAGGCAATTGCATTCTTGTCATTGCTTGCCTGTCAATACTTTTAGCAATTTAACTACTTTGCTCCATATTCTTGCTTGCATTTGGGATTCCCATGCTTGTGTGCAGTTGTTATTACCATAAGCTTCTAAATGCTTTGATTCTAAAGCCCAGTTAACATAGGAAGATTGATGTCTTGTGAGCAGCTAACAGTTTCAAGCTTCTGTTCACCTGCCATTGTCAAGTTGGAGAAAGCCAAAGATGATGATTGATGCATCATATACTCTTGAAATTTGTGGATGAATAGAATTTTTAGCTTAGTTGATCTGTCCTGCTTTGAAATAGGAAAAATTCACTATCAGGTGTGTGTTTGAAAGAGTTCCATGAAAAGCAAAGGACATCCTCTCATTGTACTTGTGGCTGGCCCCTGCACTAATTAAAGCACTGATCTTTTAAGCATCATGTTGATTGACTATAAGCAGAACTTGAGGCCATTGGATTATTGTAGCCAACTGCATTGCAATTTGCAAAAGACTGGACTTTGAAATGAGGCAGATATAAAAAAAGAAAAATGGTCAAAATAGGTAGGCAAAACTGGTTAAATCATCTGATTATTTTTATGATCCTTTTGCCCATTGGCCTTCTCATGGAGTGGTCACCAGGTTAACAGTCATAGTCATTTCAGAAGTTGCACTTGTGTTTGGTCTGTCTGAAGTGCATACCATCCTGGTAGTGCTTTTGCTATATTATCTTTCTAGCACCAATTTGTTTGTCTGTTCTATCTTGATCTCTTACTTTCTTGTTGTTTAGTTAATTGTTGTCAATGCTGGTTTGGACATTAGCAATGTTGCGTTGCTTGTTATTATGCTTGCATTGTGTATGTTAGTCTTAAGTCTGTTTTGTATTGTATGGATGAACTGATAAATCAGTATGCTTCGAAATCTAATTATGACAAAACTGATTGTATGCTTAGCTTCTTGAAATGAATATTGGTTAATAATGCAAAATTTTGAACTGACAAGGTTCTTTTCTCTTATTAGGATGATGATGAGGCAGATTCGGCAACAGTTGGAAAGTTTGATTTGGTTTGTATATTCCAAGAATGGTTCTGAGCAACCTTCTTTTGTAATCTAGAGTGCAAAAAGCTCATATATGTAGAATATTTTGTGTCATATGCATGGTTTAAAGACTCATTTTCTGGTTTCAACCCAGATCCATAACTCAGTACTATTCAGAATTGATGGTGGTTTGGGATTGACTCAGATGACTTACCTGAGTCAGGGATGCTCAATTGGATAAATTCACGATATTGAGCTGCAGCCTAGGCTGGATCCTGAGTTGACTCAGACTTACCTGGGCCTTTAAACCATGGCCACATGCAAGAATGGCACACCCTTGTGAAAGAAGGTCATTCATTAGGATTGTTCCAATGTGGACATATCCTAGCCTAGCAAGAAATGTGGCTATCTAGTATGACATTTAGAATCATGGGGTGAATGGTTAGTATTGTAATATTTACTGTTTAAATGGCTATTATTTTCTTACCACTATGGCCCACTAGATGATTCAATTGGTTAGTATTTCAAGCTAGGTCTGCTAGATGAATGGCTTATGATAATGCATGCAATGAAATTCTTCTTGGTTTTATATTTGTGCTCATGGATGGTTGTGGATCATGTCTATGTGATTACAATATAGTTGTGTCTATGAAATGCAGCACTATGAAGATTATTTTATGGATCGAGGATATGATAAGGCATTTGAGAGTTATGACAGCTTCGACTACGAAGTGTATGTCTCTGTTATATACTTTATATCTGTGCATGTGTCTATTTTTTTATGCATGGAAGACTCAGATAACTCCTTTTGGGTTTTAGCAATAAATAAATGTCCAAAAAGTTTTTGTATTATAGACTAGCTCTTTCATATAGTTAACAACAGTAAAATGACCATGTCTCTGTTGCTTTTCAAGGAAAAGCAAATGTTTCCTTAATGAGTAAACAAAGTGAGTTTCAGCAATATCTCATATCCCATAAGCTTTAGATGTAAGGCCCCACCTTTGCATAGTGCCAAAAGTATGGTTTCCAATGCAGATGGGAGCATCCCCCAGGTAAGCTTCCTACACATAAGATGGTAGCTGTGTGGTTCCCCAATTAATTTTGGACATAAAGTTGTTTGCCTATCTCCATGAAACCATTTGGACAGCTTAGATCATCAAATAAAAGTGCCAGCTTAGATTGGCAAAAGGCTGAAGCACCACCGAGCCTAAGAAACAGACTGTTTTTTTTATTAACTATCATAAGCCATTTTTAGTATCATAGTCTGCTGTTAAAGAAGCAGACATCAAAGCTGTTTAAGTTCCTTCACTCTACCTGCCCTTAGCTCTGTTTGGATCATAAAAATATAATTACAAAGAGTTGTTTTTTTCCCTCATCTGATTGAGAAGTATCATTCAAAACATAGCAGAAATGCTTTCAAGCTGGCTTTTGCAATTTTAGAGTGCTTTCCTCAATGTATATACAAAGGAAATTTCAATTTGGCTCTCTATAGCCGGCAAATACTTGCAATTTAATCCAAGTGATTGAAGCCCAATCCCAATGCCTCAACTTAAGTGCATCCTCCTGAAATAGGTACTTGGTGGACTCCCAGTTTTGCTGAACATGGTGATCAGACAACAGGTTAAATGCAATCAGGAGTTCTGGGTCACTCAATCTTCTTCTTCTTTCAAGAGGTTGGAGGCACTTGCGCATTGGCATCACTTATTTCAAAGGCAAGTCTTTTGGCTATGTACAGCAACACAGTTTCTCTCTCTCCAAAAGAAAGGTTTATTTTTTTGGTTGAGGTGGTTTCAGGTTTTGGCTCTTTTGAGAAAAGTACAGTTGATTAACAAGGGAGTTTTTGTTTTCATTTACTCTCCTTCTGTTCATTTACGGTGGGTTTCTTGTAAATGTGTTGACAATGTCACATAATTCCAGCATATGTGTCACCATTTTGTTCATTTTCCTATGGGCCTGCACATTGTGCGCTGCTCATTTTTCGTGAAATGTCAGCACCTCAGCTGTTGCAATTATGGCTAGTGATTGGTCATGCAGAATACTTTGCAATGGCCCCTGCTGTATGAACGTAAATTTTCACTTCCAACTGTCCTTAGAAGAACTTACTTTATGACGCTGCCACTCAATGCACACGTTGGCTACATTATTTTATGATCTTTTTTAATCATTTATTTTATTTATTTTTCTTTTATTTACCTTATGTAATTTTGCTATATTTATACTTCCTTTTCAATCCCATTTCTCTAACACTTCTACACATCCAAATGATTTCAGCCACTTTGGAAGTTCTAGTGAGAACTTTATGAGTTTTGCCAACGAATTTGGCTAATTGATTGTTGTTGCTGCTGTAATCTTGATGGCTATCTACGTGAGTCTGAGTGCAACGTACACCATCCATCAAGACAAACAGGAAGAGCTAATGCTTTGCCATGATGCAATTCACTGCTTAACCAATCAATACCCCACTCCTAAGCCTGAAAAGAATTGTCTGGACATGGCCGGCAACTTGTTCCAAAGTAAATAGGCTTGGGAGCTGGACAACGACTTTAAAAGGTAAAACTTTTATTCAATGCTGACTTACATGCAAATTCATCCCAACATAAATGAATAATAATTTCATTGTACATCCCTGGGCGTGCAACTTAGGTGGGGTTAGCTTCAGCTGATTATTCATTTCTATGAAAAAAGGTAATTAAATTACCTTTTGTAAGTAATCCTTACCATGGAATTCAGCCCATTGTTATATTTTTCTGCATTAGTCTTTATGCATATTGTGTGTGCTTGTTACGACGTAAAGGAAATATTAAAAAGGATTAAAAAAAGTAAAACGTGCCTCAATAAAGTGGATAAAGATTAAATGGAGAGTCTTTTTAAATTTTTAAATATTATAATAAAAAAGTGTAATTATTAATTATTATAAATAATTAAAAGTATTTTAATGTCACACTAGCATTAAAAAAAAGATAAAAAGGAGCCTTTACCGGGGGATTTATCCTTTTTTATGGTACAGTAGTTTTTTTGCTTTGAGGTAAAAAAGATGGAAAAGGAGATTAAAAGGAAAATATGCAAAAGAAGGGGAAAAGGGGTAATGATGATGTATTTTTTAAATATAATATTATAAAAATATGATTATTATAAATAGTTAAATCACAGTGCCAATTTCCCTAATAGCTAATGTACTCGCCATGTTTTGTACCATGAAACAAACTATAAAAATCTTAGAGGAAAAAATGCGATTAAAAGTCACGCGTTTGTGAATTATACTTCCAATCAATTCGCGGATAATTTATTAAAAATTCCGATTAAATAATAAAAAAAATGAAACTCCAAATTTATGGTCTGGTTGCGGATCTTGCCCATCCAAACGGCCTTTTTATCTAATTCAAAGCGCCCAGCATTCGCCCGCCTCATCTTCTGCTCGCGTGCAGCCACTTCTCACTAGCCACAAAACGCTGCCGCCGAGGGTTTTAATCCGCATCCAATCCGGCCATGGCTCTCTGCAATCCAACCTCCGTCTTCTTCTCCTCTCTTTCTTACGCATGTAAATTCAATCCTCTCCCCCTTTCTTCCATATCTCTCCGCAAATCCACGCCCTACCTCACGTCTAGCTGCAACCGGACGGTCCCCTTTCCTCTCCTGTGCTTCTCCCATCGTTTCGACCTCAGATTCGCCGCAGGTATCTCTTATGTTTTCTTGCACGTAGGGATGCATAAGTGGATAAAAATGAGGAAAATGGCGGGCATTGATCATGCTTCAGTTGTGTCGGAATACGAGGGAGTGATGCAATTAGCTTGTTTATAACTGTATTTTGAGAATTTTACTTGTAGTTCGTCCGAATTCTTTATTTTTTGATCAACCCTTTTTTCTTTTTTTCTTTTTTCGTTCTGCATTTTTTTACTACGTGGATTTGTGGATTGTGGTTTGGAAGCATTTCTCATTGTGTGTGTGTGTGTGTGTGTTTGCGTAGCTCGGGCGTCAGAGAATGATGTGTTTACATCACCTGAGGTTGCGAAGTCATTCGATTTTACAGCAGAAGAGCGGATATACAACTGGTAATTCATCCTATTTTATTTCTTATATTTTTTTTTTGTGGTGATGAGGAAATTTTGTCAGGAAAAGGGAAAACAATAAATTTTAAAAATCCTTAAAAGTAAATTGCAGCCATTCGGATAGTGAGAAATGAAATGTGTCAATGGAAATGAGTGGGAAATGTTGTTGGCAGAATTGGCAGTGTTGTCAGCATTAAGTAAATAAAAATAAAATAAATTACCTTTTTAGTAAAAAAAAAAGGTATTGGTAGGAAAAAGTAGATTCGTTAGGTTGGTCTGTGTAACACTTTTAGCTTTAGCAAATGGGAAGTATTGTTTACTTTGAGCCCACTAGAATTTGCTGGCACATAGAGTCTACATGGTTTTGTTTTTGCAGGCCAACTTTTTAGCCGAAAAGGCATGTCACAAAGCTTGTCATGACTCACACTTAAACCCTTGATATCAAGTAATATTAGTTTATAAACAAAATCTCTTACTAATTGAGCTAGTTGCATGCTAGTGAATTTTGGTGGGCCCAAAGTAGATAATATTTCACATTGACTAGAATTGAGAGTGTTACAGTATATGTCACATCAAAGGGAGGAAAAGTGATTTTGCTTTGAAAATTTTTGAATTCTCACTACACAAACATGTGCTTGGTTCTGCAAGTTAATGCACATGGGAAACTTAATTGTAAGCACATGGAATCAATTTTTTGTATATGATGGATGAATGTGTATGCACAAGCATGTGCCCTAGAGGTAGGCTGTTTCCTGTGTGCATGTTACAGATTTATGTGAACTTTTTTTCACCAAGTACCGACTGGCCAGGATCTGGTTCTTTTGAAAAGCAGTCTAATAAGAAAAATGGCTGGATCAAAAACCAGCAAATTCCGGCTTAATTTCTTCGTTGCATGTAAAAATTGATCGTTAAGGGTCTCTAGTAAAATGCATGTATGTAATCAAATTGGTAATTGTTGACAAATTTAGCCAAATTTAAAATTTGAAAATAATGAGCCCTTTTGGGGAAAAACTTTAAACCACTTGAGTCCAGTCAAGTTGCAATTAAGGAATTAAAAACCTTATTTTACCCCGACTAAGCTGTTTAGTTATAATGTTGGTGGATTTTAATCTCCTTTAAAAATTAAGATTGTGAATCGTAAATAAGATTTTAAAAACTTTAAAGTGGTTTTGATTCATTATCTAGTAGCAAAACATTAATCACATTAATACTAATTATGATTACCTACTAGTAAAATGTTTCTTATTGATTATGAGGTTCTAATTTAAAATATCATCTTCATCATAAAAATTTAAATTTTATTGTAATTTGATAATTTTTTTCTAATGTAATACAGCAGTCATGTTTATCTCCATTAACCAATAAGCTGTGATGATTTAAGTGATACTTTTCATTATAAATATTTGTCATGATTTATCCTTAAGTTGCATTGAGAAATGCAAATGATTTTCACATTCTTTAGTTTTCTCTTGTAGCAATAAAGATAAGCATTAAACTTTATAATTATTGGAATATATTTTAGTTCTAAATGAGGGCAGCGAAAAATTTTCAATGAGCAATAATGCAAACACCGTGCAAGTTAGTAGTAGAGTATTTTCTAAATGTCCCTTTATACTGTTAACAGCATTGAAAGCGTCACTGACAGTAGGATTATCAATCTTCCATTTTAGAATTGAAAAAAAGAGGAAATAGTCTCAACTCAATGTAATACTGTTTGTTTTCGCTGGAAGCTATTATGTAGTTCATCTTTACTTTAGATTCTTTTTGCGTTATGGTTATGATTATATGTTCATATATGAACCAGGTTATTAGGACTCTTGCTAAGCATTTGATGTTTAATATAATTGGTTGTTCTTTTGGGAATCTAGGGCCATATGGGTATAGGGTTTTTTTTCACTTTTTGCAGCCCAATTCGTGGTCTACCATTGGTTTGAGTTTTATGTTTTGGGTATTTTAATGATGGAAAATATCTTGTACATCCCCTGGTTAAATTTTACTTTGAATCATTAAATTTTAACCATGTGTGTCTTCACTTGTTCTTTGCTGTTTCTATATGCTTACATTGTTTCTCCATTGTGCAGATCTGTTTTGATGGATTTTGTTGTTATAAATATTGTTGATTTCTTTAATATTAGGTGGGAGTCTCAAGGGCATTTCAAGCCAAGCTTTGGCCGTGGAGGAGATCCTTTTGTCATGTCCATGCCACCGCCAAATATTACTGGATCATTGCATATGGGGCATGCAATGTTTGTTACACTTGAGGTTCGAGAAAGTAAATACCATAGCTATTTCCTTCATGGCTCTTAGACATTATGATAGATAGTGGATATAATTTTTCTCGTCTTTCATCGTTTTTATTTTATTTTATGCGGGGTTGATGGGTTGGAAGAAAAGAGATGGAAAAATAGATAGATTCAACTTCTCTTACAATGCATCTTTACTTTTTTGAGCTTTGAGGAATTTTTGTTTAGGGTGTGGTTGAGTGAAATAGATGATAATTTAGTCATAGATTAGTAATGTTTCTTCTTCTTCTTTTGAAACTGAATTGGATGAAAATGGAAAATGTGTTGGATAATTTACTCTATAAAGGTTTATAGTTTTTTTTAACTAAATAATTTACTTTATGAAGGTATTAAATTTATGCTTGAAAGATCAACCATCAAAGTGATTTTCTTAACTAATAGAGAAATATAAGAAAGAAAGAGGAACCATCATATGGTTTTACAACTTTTACTTGAAAAATGCAAATGATATGGCTTCTAAAACAAATGCAAGGACTATGATTGGCAAAACAAGTAAGTTTCCAATGACTGTAGGCTTACAACAAGGCTTGAATCTAAGATCTTAACTTTTGCGAATCGAGAGTTTAACCAAGACAAGTGTTTTCCAGTTACTGTGGTCTTGAATGAGCTTCTTGAACTTTTGCTAGTAGAGGTGCCTCCATGATTCAGGATAAATTAGGGTTTATTTATTTTTTGGTATATCTTATTTGAGATTTTGAATAATTTATTTTTAAGATTTGATATGTGCATAAAGTGATGAACATATGGGTCAACTTGACGGATGGATTAGATTAATTCTTTTATTTGCTTTATTTAAGGTTTTATTCATGCTCGACACATTAGGGTTTTGTTAGGACTTGCAGTTTATGCATGAGTTATCGATTACTTGTAGGGGTGCAACTCGGGCTCATGAAACTCGGGTTCCCCTCAACCCTAACCCTAATCCTATTTGTTAAACTTTAGCCCTAACTCTAACCTTAACCCTATTTTTGAAAATCCAGGTTGAGTTTCGGGATGGAATTTAGGTTGATGAAACAAAAAAAATATCATCATAACAACCTGAAGTTTGAAACAAACAAGCTTCACATTGCACAAACATGCTGAAGTTTGAAACAAACAAGCTTCACATTACTCATTGCACATTTAAAAATAAATATCTTTTACATAAGACTAAACTGAAAGAAAAAAATGTACATTCCCAAACTAAAACAGATCCAAATTGATCTAGCCAATGACTAATTCCCAATCAGAATGGTCTTCCTGTCCAATTTTGAGTCTTTTAGCAACATTTTAAGCAAGGATCCTGCTTTGGCACATCGCAAATAGATCCTATAGAACCAACCATCTCTTCATTCCCTTGTGAAGGCAGTGCCCTGACATTGTATTTCCAAGCAAGTTAATAGGCTATGTATGAAAGCAATCACAAAAATAACAAGAATGTTACCTATGGAATGTTGTTAAACTATAGGATGTGATCAGAAAGAGTTGAAACCAACACTTTACAATTCTAGTGGCCAGTAAAACCTGATTCTTAGTGAAACTTGTTGACTTTACTAACCAGAAGAAAAGTTATCAGAAAACAAATTTTTACTTGCATTTTACTTGTTTCGACATGTTTATCTAGTGCCACACAATACACTTAATGAATTGGTCAAGAACTTCATGATGTAAAGAAGCACATGATTGCATTGGGCCATTTGCCTTCCTCCTGAAAATCTGCCATCAACCAAAGCATTCCAATTTCCCAAACAATGGGTTGCATGCTCTGACATTATCTAACCAAGAACTATGTGCAGATATTCAATACAAATCTAAATGGACGCAAGTAGAAATTGTAAAACATTAAATGAGAAAATACGCATGAATTGTCAACCAAAAAATTGAAAACAAAAATATATTGCATTTAATGGGCTAGCTATCCGAGATAGCTGAAGCAATTCGAGGCAAAACTGATGCTGCAGATGTCTTGTATTGAGCATCCCGAACAAAATTTTTATTCAAACATTTAAACAAGAGGGAGATTGACCAACGTAATAATATTATAAATCCCATCAACTACAAGAATAGGTAATCAGATGAGCTAAAAAGGAAAATTTCCAAACTCATTCACTCATGTTTAATCAGAAGGGCATGCGAATGTAGATGACAAATAAAAGACGAGTGCAACTTCCCATGTGTTCCATTAAATCAGCATTGCAAACGTTTTTATATTCTTTATTGAAAATGAAAAAGGCAGTGGGTATGTTGCAAAATCCTCAAATCAATAACAATCAAATAACAGCTATTGGAAAATCAAATTTTCGATTTATCCTGTCCTTCTCTAAGTTTCTAAATGGTTTGCAAAAGTCAAAAACTCAATTTTGGAAACTAATCATCAGGAAATTAACTAAATAGATCCTATTTAATCTTTTATGCTATAACCCTTCCAAGTCTTGGGTTAAGATAATTTTTGAAATCCTATATGCTATCATGGTTATTAAATCAAGAGGAAGAAAATGTATCAGAAAAAGGAGCGGTAGTTTTCGGATTCAAATCTTACCTTCCTACAAGGCAAGGTGAGTTCTCCATGGCTTTCCGTTTCCGCAAGACCTTAATAGAGGCACCGGGAAGACAAAATAGCTCCTGTAATAAGATTCAAACCCATGAACCAATCGATCAAAAATCCAATAATATCTAACACAGACGAGTAACTAGGAAGGTACATATCGTATTTTAGGATTTGTCTACAAGCTCTGGTAGAATAAACCATCTCCCTTAGAGAATCGGAAAATCCAAATATTTTCAACATGAAAATTTCAATTAATCATGAAATGAAGTTATATATAGAGGGAGAAGAAAGGGGGCGCTTGGCTAGCGGTAGGGTAAAAGAGGAGGGAGAACCGGAGAAGAACGGGGGTGCAGTAGGCGCTTGGTGCAGAGGGACAAGGACAGGGTTCGATGATAAAATGTCAATATATATATATTTTATTCATATGCAGATTGGGTTCTGGTTGGGGGTCAACTCAAGCTCGATGGTTTTTAAATCGGGTTTGGGTTATAAAAATGTGGGTTTGAGCACTAGGAAAAAACGGGTTTGGCGGACCGGGTTCGGGTTGAACTCGGCCCAAGTTGCACCCCTAATTACTTGAGTTGATATTATTTTTCTATTGTCTCTTCCTTTCTAAATCCTTTCCCCTAATTCATCTTGTTTTTTCTCCTTTTGTCTCTTCTTCCCCCTATTGAGAGGGTCTATCTCTTTCTACCAATTTCATGCTATTTTTCATTGGTTTAGGGTATCTTTTCCTACATCACTTGGTATATGTTATTTGCTAATGACATAATTTTGAAAGATGGAACAAGAGAATGTGTAAATTTGAAACAAGATCAGCGGCAAATTGCTTTATAATCTAAGGGCTTGATTGGCTACATGGAATGTATTTGATTGGAATGGATTTGCTTGGAACATTCCATTTTCCAAGGCTTGATTTGATATGTACTTTGTATAACAACCGTAATTTTTTGAATCATTACCTATATTTCTAATCATTATCCCCCCATCTTTTTTAACTTTATATACTGTATGAATGACAAGTGACAACATCCCCTATATTGTTGACATTATTTCCATTCTTTTCCAATCAAGTTCATGTTGCTGGTTAGGCTCTGAGAGGGTTAGAATTAGTCAAACCAAGAATGACTATGTGAAATGCAACTTCAACAACAATTTAAATAAGGTGATTGCTAAGACAAACGCAGCGAGATGTGGGTGCATCTGGGGAGTGCACATAATTAACAGAGTGCTGGAATTCAAATATTTCACACCCTCTCCTTTTGATGTATATTGATGCTTTATCTTTCACAGCAGAAGTAACTCTGAAAGAAGATCATGTAGAAGAAAATAGTGGTTGAGGGGATCTAAGTTTCCTTCTTCGTTAGCATGGAAAACTCTGTTGTACCAAAACTTTTGTTAATCAACATCTCTTCACTCACATGAACTTCATTTTAGATGTAATAGACAGTTATAAAGAGAAGCCAACTTTGTTCTTAAAACTATATAGAATTTCTTAGTTTGGTACTCTGTAGTCACACATCTTAAAACTATATTATAGAATTTCTAAGTTTGGTAGTCTGTTGAGCACATCTTTACTTCTACTCAGCTTGAATTCTACTTGCAACATCCATATCAATTTCTCCACATGTGCTATAGGGGCACATCTTTACTTCTTCTGTCTAGTCATGGGCTATTGACTAGGAGGCTGAGGAACACCAATAGAGATGATAAGATGAGGCAAAGCAAATTGCAATGGACTGGCAATACTGGTGGAGGGGAAGATCATTATTTGTTGGGAGTTGTAGGTTGAAGGCTCTTAAAGAGCAAGGCGCAAAATGACATGAGTGGATTTAGAAGAAAGATCATCAATGGATGTTTTGTTTAAATTTATAGAGTAGAAATGGCTGAGCAAGATATGTCCTAAACCTAATTAGTTTGGATAAGATTTTGATGGTGATCTCAATCTTCTTTTTATGGAAACAATTCCATGTTTCTTCTGATTTCTAAGCCACATCATCTTCATCAGGATATTTCTTCTCATGTATCAAGTTGTCAGTATTTTTATTATGAAAAACATGTTTTAATGTTGGCTTTGTCATATCTTAATTATGTATGCATACCTTTGGGCCTGTTTGGTAGTGATAAAAAGGGGAGGAAAATAGGAGAAAAAATAGAATCTAAAAAAGGAGTGGAATTGGCGTAATAGGATAGGGGTAACAATTGGAAATAAAGTGAATAAAAATGAAATATATATTCTTTTTGGATCGAAAATGGAGGGATGATGATTGGAAATGAAGGCAATGATTCAGAAAAAGTAGGCTTGTTGGGGTAAATAAATGTCATGTCAATTGAAAAAAAGGAGGAAAAGGGACTCCCTGGCCTTTCCTTGATTGCCAAACAGGCTTTAAAGAATCATGCTATCTATAAGACTTATTGCTGTTGATCCATTGTCATTTTAGAGATTCATTTGATACTTTGTGAGCATCTTTTAATATGGTTTGTTGTTGTACCAGGATATCATGGTTAGGTATTTCCGGATGAAGGGAAGGCCTACTCTTTGGCTTCCTGGGACTGATCATGCTGGTATTGCAACTCAGGTTTGCTTTTCAAACTTCACTCTAGTGTAAGGAACAAGAGGTATGATTTAATAGGGAGTGATGCAATTCCAGTGTCATGATATCTGGATCTTTGTCATTTAATTTGACAAAATCCTTACTGTTAATAAAAGTTCCGACTTGCCAATTTAGAATGCAGTTTTTAGATGTCTTAGGTGTAGAATTGCAGGTAATTCTTCTCATTATAAATGCTATTTAAAATTTTCCTTGATGGTACTTTAAAAGTTCACTGGCTTCTACTTACCATATCACTGGTAAATTCCGACTGTACTTGTGCAATGCTTAATACAGATCTGTTGCAAAACCTTGATGCCATCTGGACATTATCTTTGTACTTCTCTCATTTAGGCTTTGAAACTTTCTTGCTTGGTCTCTCTTGGTAGTTGCTGCTGCTACTCTGAATTGCACTTTGAATGAGACACCCTATTCATGCCTTTTATAGTTGAAAGCTCTCTGTGACAAACTCTTTGCCACCACGATGCCTGAATCTGTTACCATTATTGCTCAATATTCATTGCCACTATTCTTGTAAAGTCCTTGAAAACCATACTTCTATATTCATGTGTTCATCCAATCAAAAAAACAGTTCCAACCTTAGACCTTCAAGCAGTTAGGAAATAAGTGTGACACAAATTCAAGATTCACGTCTTTTCCATGGTGGTTCATTGTAAATTTTTTTGAAAGGTTTCCTATGTAATGGTAGGCACCAAGACTGGTCCATCCTTTCCATGGTTAGCAACACGTTTTTACATGGTCAATTTCAGTGTTCGCAATTTCGCTAATTTCGGAGAAATTATTGAAAATTTCACCGAACTATTTCACTAAAATATAAAAAAAATAAAAAAATATAGAAAAATTAGAAAATATTTTATAAAACTTCATAATAAATCTGAATTCATATTTAGAACAAAAAAATCACTTTAAATGTCAATATATATGACATAAAGGAAATATACTAATGATGCAGAAGCAGATGAAGTAGATATCCATAATGGAATATTACTAAATGAGAGATAATTAAGACTATAGATAATTATATTGTAATAAACTATTAAATCAAAAAAATTACTAAAAAAATATTTATTTATAAAATAATTTATGAAAATATAAATATTATACATTTTTAAACCTTTAAAACATTCAAATCATTCTACATATTTTTTGCAATCAACATATGAGATTTACAACAAATAAAACACCAAAAAATAAGCCTCAAAAATCTGTTTTTACGTAAACAGATGGAAATTCGGCATTTAAAGATAAAAAAAAAAGAAAAAACAGAATTTTACCTCTTGCAGCTGCAATCGATTCTCACTCACGTTTTTGAAGCTTCAAATGCTGAGAAATGATGATAAATCTGAGTTTTAGAGGCTGAAAATGAAAAACCCCAATTTGTATGTAGCTGTCGGCTAGGGATTTGAACTTAAATGCAAAGATCTTGCATTTTGATGTTCGAATCCACAATAAATCTCACTGAAATTGATTTTCGAAGCTTCTAGGGAAGATTTCAAAACTTGGAAATCAAATGGGAGGGAAATCTCTACTTACTTTTAGGAACCCACCACGTTGTCCATTTTTTGGGTGTAAATCAGAGGCTTAAAGACGAGTCTTTGGGGTTGAAAATGGGAATGGAGGCTTCAAAAATGACTTCTCATGCCTTTGGGATAATTTCGGCGATAATTTTGAAAATTTCGCCTAAGCCACGAGATTTCAGTTCTTTCGTGGCGAGAATGCCTTGCTGGAAGCCTGTAGCGAATTTTTCGGCGATAATTTTGCCGAGAAATTCGATTTTGCATACACTGGTCTATTTTGACACATGCATGTTGACTGCTCGTTTGATGGTCTTATCAGTTTTTGAGGATGTGAAACATTTATAAACCAGCTTTTGGGTGGATGGCGCCAGTGCCACTTTATCCAATGCCTGCTTCTGTTGGTATTAAAGAGCTTTGCCATCCTTCTTCCTGATTAGCATCCTCACCCTTTAACTTTTGTGAAGCCAATGTGGGAGAAGAAGATGGAGATTATACACACCAGTTTGCCATTAGGAGAGATGTTTTTATCACTATCTTGTATTACTTTTTCCTATTTATTGTTAATTTCTATGAGTTTCGTATGTTTTACCTAAAAACTTCAATCTTTTTGAATATATCAGATTTTTTTCAAAGGCAAAAGGGGGAAAAAGATCTTAGAATGAAGAATAACATCTAGCAATAAAAATGCAATGGTAACGATAGCTGAATTTGTCATTCCCAATAATGCCCAGATTGTCTTTTCAAGCACATCTATTAAATTTAGGCTCCCATCTGCACACATTATTATCCTTATTTTTGTTGTTGAACAATGTATTAGCTCCTTTTGGTTTATTGTGTTATACCTCTTATGCATTGGGCTCCTATTTGTTGTTATTGTTTCAGACTTTCAGTTAGTAGTGATTACATTGTCATATTATATGTTTTAAAACTGCTGTTGAAACTATTGTTTCAGTTGGTTGTGGAAAAAATGCTTGCTGCTGAAGGGATGAAAAGGACTGACCTAAGTAGGGATGAGTTCATAAGTCGAGTTTGGGAGTGGAAAGAAAAGTATGTATTTTTGCAAGTTTCTTTTTTTTTTTTTCCTTGAAAACAATTTGAATTTTTTTATGTTACGGTTGTCAATTTTCTGCATCATGCAAATACAAGTGATACCAACTTTTTCTTTTAAATTTCTTACCATTTTCTGATTTTTTAAGTTGAATTTGACTGGACACTCATCTTTTCTTTTGTTTTTTTTTGCCATTTGAGTAATTGGTACATTTACTATGGCAATGAAGGCTGCAATTTTGTTCTGTTTCTGCCTCCTAATCTAAGTTCTATTTCCTTTTAGTTTTCGATCCTTCTCTTTTCTGCTTGTTTCTCCTAATTAACTAACTTGCCAGATTATTATTGCATAATCATTCCTCCTTAGTTTTCAAAGTAAAGTTAAGTTGAGATTTCCTCTTATCTTCTTGTTCATTGGTAATCCAACTTTTGATGGATTGTCCTCATCTGTGGAGTCTGGGCTTTAGCCAGATGTCACAATCCCAGTGGGGAACATGAATCTCATGGAGGGCCTCACCTTGTAAATTCATAAGAATCAGTGATGTGAACATGTATGCTGGAGAATATTTCCTCATAGTAGTCCATCAGCATCATTGCTATGAGGCTATTTGATTTTTGGCTGCCAATTGGATTCCTTAGTAGTTAAAACTAGTATTCCCAATATTTTTATCGTTAATTGTATGGATTAATGGGGTTATATCAATGGTGTCAATATTATTGCTTAGACATACAAATGTTTTGCTGAGTTAGGGAATCACTGGAAAAAATGTGGAAAAACGTTAACTTTCTAAATAACATTTAAAATAATGATAAAACACATTTTTACATGTTTAGGAATGAAAAAATCACAAAAACGAGCTTGCATAACAAGTTTCCATTGTGTTGCAGTTTCAGTTGTACTTGTACCCAAATCTAAGTATGCCATTGAGGAAAGCATGTCCATGAGAATTTGGGGTTCTCAACAAATCATCCTATGGGGCTATAAGAGACATGTAAAAATATGATATTACAATACTTCAAACTATGCCATTACTTGAGAATCTGAGATATATCTCATATGGCCTAAACTATAAGATGTTATATGTATTGTAGTTATTCGCAAAAGCATGCAACAGATACTTACAAGCTAGATCAAACTACATGCACCAAAATATTTAAGAAAAATTGATTTTTATTTTTCTGATTTTTTGCAAGATTTTTGTACATTTTTCAATATATATAGATCAATCATTGATACTTGTCAATGCATACAAAATTTCAGTATAAAAATATCATGATATATTTGATATCACCGATGCAATGGAGACTCATTGGTGATGTTATCAGCAGTGCATGCATATCTGACCCTAAGGCATTCAATGCGTAGAAAAAACTAAATAGGCAAATGCTCATACAAGAATGAGACTTTTCTCAGACTCAGAAACCCTCAAGTTGATTTGGTTACATGTGTTTAAGCAAAGTTAGGGACTCCAAAATTATGATAGGAGTAGGACAGTGATGGTTGGTTTTTAGCTTTCTTCATGAGGTTTGCTGGAAGCTTAGGACCACTTGCACACGGTTTTATCTTTTCATGGGGTCCTTTCGGATTCATATGAATTGAAGAGGGGAATGTCAATTTCCAAAGTAATATTTTCATGAAATTCAGTGTAAACAAAATATGGCTTTTCATTAGTTGTTCTCTAACATATTATGTTTAAAGAAGTTGACCCTTGGCCATTTTTATATAATTATTCCATTTATTTTCGGCACTTTTTTTTCCATACACATGCATTATTTCATGACCATTTGCAGCAAATGGTCATGCTTTCTACCCAATGCATGAGAACATGATGCCTTGATATTGTCAACATTTGATTCAATTTCCTCATATGTGTCAGTTGTGGCTTTACACCAACATGCTTGGAGTGTAGGAAGTGACTTCAGAAGATGAGAATTTCGACTATCTATATTAAGTAAGAAGAGAATTGAAGTGAAATTTCTATTTTTACAAGGGAATTTCATTTCTAAATCTTCAGAAAGAAATATCATTGTCACAATTTCCAGTAAATATTAAAGAAGTGGAGATAAAATTTCAATGGAAATTTTGGTAAAAAAGAAAAAAGAAAGAAAGAAACAAGCAAGGAAATTGATTTTAATGCTCTTTCCTATTCAATGGATCTGGACTGGCCCAAAGAGATTGGAGTTTTTAGTGGGACTTAGAATGTTAACTCAGAGAAGCACATTGAGATGGATCTTCTACTGTGCAAAGCTGTAGGAGGAATCTGGGAATGATTATGGGCCTTGGTGATTTGATAAGAGTATTTTGCCATGGAAGAGGACATTTTATTGTTAGGGCTGGGCTGTCCTCACTGCAGAAAATTTCCTATCATTCTACAATTGTTTATAATTCCAGTTAGTTGCTTTCTTTTATTAATGCTGTTTTGCAGTTTTGTTTATTTTAGGAATTTATAACCTTCCCCATATGCGCACTTAAATATTTATTACTACTTTATGATTGATTGTACTTTGTAAAAAGTAGTGCTTTTCCCCTGATCTATTGAGAGTACTGCCTTAGTAATTGGTCTGTGGACCCTTTTGCTGACACTAATTTTAGTTGTGGACCATACTACCATACTCACTTATATGCCGGATTTTCTAATTGTTTTCAGGTATGGCGACACCATTACAACTCAGATTAAGAGATTGGGCGCATCTTGTGATTGGACCAGAGAACACTTCACCCTTGATGAGCAGCTAAGTCGTAAGAGATTTGTCATCTGGCGATTGCTTTCAGGCATTAATTAGGCATATCTTTCATTTTTCCTTTAGGGGCTGTTTGTTTTATGGTAAATAGGGTGTAAAAGCCCCAAACATGCAAAAGGAGTGTAAAAACCCCCTTCCTGTCCTCTTTTATTTGATGTTTATTTTATGGTGAATGAGGTGTAAAAGCTTTAAGAATGCAAAAGGGGTGTAAAAAGCCCATTTCACCACTCTTTTATTTGATGTGATATTTAATTATCCCTAACTACTTATAATGATTCTTTTTTTTTTTATTTTAAACTTAGCTATTTCATCTTTATTCATTTTATGGTTGCCATATCTTCCTGATATCATTATCTTTCCTTTACATCTCTTTTACAGGTTTTACTTTAACATCCCTTTCTGTGTCCCTTATACATTTCACCAAACCCATTCTTATTAGAAGGGAGGTATCCTAGAAATGTATTTTGCTGGGGCATCTTCCTATTGTTCTTGTAGTTGTGGTTGTTTTTATCTGCACTAGTAGCAGAAGCTGCTGTTATTGTTATTTTTATTATTGTCCTTGTCATTCTTGTCATTGTCATCATCATTTGTGCTGCAACTGCTAAGGTGTGATTACTGGATAGACTCACATGGACCTCTACTAATGTTGGTGGCTAATGAGTGCAACTAACCAATTCCTATGTAGTTGCTCAGGCCTTGTGGAGTTCATGCCACTCATTGGCATTGTAACATTTATGCAAAGTTGTCTTACTGCCTGATTTTTTGTTATTCCTTCCATACATATTAGTAGAATTCATTTTCTAATTCCGAATTGTGATAACTCTTAAGGCTTCTTATGTTATACTTAGTGTTGCCACTTTTGGTTTATGTTAAGTCGATGTATTGGTATTTACTTTCTGAAACGTTCTTTCAATGGTTGCAGGTGCAGTAATTGAGGCGTTTGTTGGGCTTCATGAGAAGGGTCTTATCTATCAAGGTGCAAGAACCTTTTTCAGTCATTTAGATAACCCTAGTGTTCTCTTTGCTTATATGCAATTGTAAATTTGTCTCAATTTAAATTTGTGTCATGCTTATTCCTTGCCAAGTCAATGATAAGTTCCTGGTTTCTTTTTTGATTTCAATTTGAAAAGTCCGACATTTAATTTGGTAATTATGTTAAGTTTATCTTTTGAGAACAGGGTCATTTTATGGTATGATTCAATGCATAATCTCTAGATCTTGCTTTTCACATTCTGTGACAAAGTCATTCGACTAGTTTGATGGATACGAGGGTGTTGATTTTGAGTGAAGGATAAGACTACAAATGAATGCCTTTAATGAAATTAATTAACAACACTAAAAGGTAATAGGATGAGGGGAAGTAGTTTGAAGTAGTATTTGCTTTATTGATAAATATAAATTTATTGTTCCCCTTCACAAGGGATAAAATGCATTTATCATTGTATAATTATTGCTAGAATCGCCAAATTTTATCTCTAAAGTAGAGATAGATAAAAAAGACAGAGAAAGAGTTAATAAAAATTTAAGATTAATAATAATAAATATAAATTCACATTTGGGTGACAAATATTTTGAGTTTTTAACAAATATCATATTTTTTATGTTCGCTAAATTCAGAATGTGTATTTGTACAAATTTGACCTTTAATTGGTTTTATTTTTCACCATATTAAATATAAGAAATTAATTCAATCTCTTGATTTCACTAATCTCAATTATTTAAAGTGATAAGGTACAGAGAATTTTAGAACAAGTGGTCTTGAGCATAGATTATCTATGAAGTCGAATGGTCTGGAATCTGGATCTGTTGTAAGTAGTCCGTATGTCTACATATTGTTCATAAGCAATATTGTTAGACTATTGGATTTGATATTATTGAGGATGCTGTTTTTAGATTTATTTAATTTATTGCTATTTTTTTCTTGAGAACATTGATTTCAGGAGAAACTGAGAGCTAATACTAAAGTAAATATGATGATGATTAGAATAATTTTGTGAATCTATTAGATATATGATGAAAACAAGTGAAAATTGCTTGAACAGCTTTGGATGCTTTGGTGCTCCTTGAGTAGGAATCTTTATAGGTTTTCAGATGCTCTTAAGGGTGTGTTTGTTTTGGTGTAAAAGGGAAGTGAACACCTTTTATAACCCTTTTACACATTTTTTGACTTCACAAAACACTTTACTCTTTCCAACCAATGTAAACAGTCTCTATACATTCTTATATTTTGTGTCATTATTTCTATACTTTTCATGATTACGCCTTTATTTTCCACAAAAGCCTATCTTTTCCACCTTAACTTTATTTTTTCAGTAGGCATTAATGTATTTTGTCTATGTTTTTATCTTCTATTTCATCTTTATTTTATTAATTTGTTGACATTATCTATCCTATTCTATATTTTCTTTACCTTACTTTCACATCACATCTCTTTAATATCAATCCAAACAAGCCCTTGGATAATTGGTGGAGAGATTTAGTATTTGAGGGGAGTTTAGACAAGGAAAGAAAGAAAAAAGTGGAGAGGGATTTGGTAGAGAGAAGTCATATATGATGATTCAATTGTTTCTAGAAAAATCTATATTTCTTGATATTTACAAGACAACATTTGATGAGGTTGTCTGTGATGTTTTTGCATTTATTAGACATCATGAAAGTGCCATCATATCATGATAGTGGCATCACTATCTGATCACTATGGCTAGAAGTCTACTCATATGTTAGATTTGTTTGTCAATTTAATTGGAATTGAGTTGTTTTATTATTATTTTTTGTTGAACAATTTAATAATGTTGGTTCTTTAGGAATTGAGCGTTTAAAGATTGAATGTATTTCGTTAGTTTTCTTGCAGGTCACTTTTCAGCCATTACATAAAGCCCATCGAGTGTCAAAAGATTCATATTTGATAGCCCATTGGGTTAGCTTTTAAATAGATCCAAGATTACATATCCAAGTTTGTTTAAGAAAATTATGACCCATTTAAGCATAGCCCATATGGAGTTATGCATTTTAGGATATTTTACTATTTTTATTTTAAAATCCTTGCACGATTTTCAATGATTTAAGAGTTCTATTTTATGCACATTTTTCTTTTTCCATAAATAATACATAGATACCACGTGGCAAGACATGCATTGATTGATTGGAATAGAAAAGATTTCTGCATATACTCTTTGAAGGCAGTGGTGTGACTCCAAGGAATTCCCATAAACCCTCTATCATTGTTATTCTTCTTGTGCTTCTTGCCCTTCATCATAACCTTCTTCCTTTTCTATTCTTCTTCTATTCTTTATTTTCTTCATCATCATTATCTTCTTCTTCTTTTCTATTTTTGATATTAATTCTATTCAAAGCATTTCTTTTTAAAAATCTAATTCTCTAGTTTTCTCTTAAATTTCACACAATAATTTAACCCCCCTTGAATTTACTTTTCTGATTTTGAGAGGATTTTGTAGATGTATAGTTCTAATCTTTGGAGTTTGCAGAACTTGGGTCTACTAATGATTTAAGGATTGATGTATTCATTGTTGTATCCCTTATATATCTGATTTTCATGTTGTAGATTTGGTAATACTGATTGCTTCAAAATTTTATATTTTGATATCAGTATTAAATCATATTTTTTTCTGCATATTTAGATCTAAGGCGCTGGAGTAATTATTTTTTAGGGCTCATTGCACTTCTATCCTAAATCATCATTTGTACCAATATTATTAGAACTGAACCAATCTTTGAACTGTATGTTTGATTATTTCTAGTTCAACTGGTTCAAGTTTTTATTAGAAAATTTTAAAATAAAAAAATTTCTTGGTAGAAAAGAGTCACATATGGTGGCTCAATTACCTCTAGAAAAATCAATGATAAATATGAACACCATGCTTGATCAGGAGTCTAGGATGACCTTATTCATTGTTTGTGGATATCAAGGAAATAGCATGCTAATTTCCTTCAAACTCTGCACTGTACATGCCCAACATTGTAGCTTATTTTTACTTCTGGTTGAAAGATTGAAAATAAGATTTTTGCTTGATCTTGCATTCTGTTAATTTTCTTGCAATATATTTTGTTTGTCACTCATTGAACTTAACCCATGACAAGATATATGAATTTTATATGTTCTAAATTGGATTTGGCATAATTCGTGTGTCCTTTCTCCCCAGGGTCATACATGGTTAACTGGTCTCCTAATCTTCAGACTGCAGTTTCTGACTTGGTATGCTATCTTTTGATCAACACGCTTTCCAAATTTTTTGTTTCATGGTGTCCTGTGTCTTTAATATGAATGAATATGTCTAAGTTGCAAGTCATTAGGTATACCTTTTCTTCTTACTGATAGACATATGCTTTGAATAAAATTATGTAATACAACGCTCAAATTTATTCCATTCTTTAACCAAATTAGAAAGATGGGGTGTATATACTATATAACTAGATAGGGCATACCTACTGCATCAGGCTTCTGCCAACGTGGGGGTCTAAGGAGGATGGTATGTACATAGTCTTACCTTCATTTTTGGGTGATGCTGTTTTTGCGACTCAAAACCAATGCCACCGAGGATGTAGAAGGCAATCCTTACTGTTGCACTAGCTGATGTCCCATGGTGTATGTACTAAGAAAAGGGCATTTATGTTAATTTTGGTGTAATGGTAATGCCAACCATTTTTCTGCCTTCTCAGTTATTTGTGTGCCGGTCAAATATCATACATCAAATAAATTGCATTTACAAAGTTTTCTGTGGTTCTCTGAGTTATTTTCAGTTTTATTTTCTCTTAGTTATTTTCTTGAAAATGCAAGTTTATATGCAATGCACAAACCTTTTTGCAATTAGCTCTGTTGGGAATACCATGCACCGATCAATATCCAACATGCCTTGATCTAAATGTCATTTATTCTTTTGTTAGCTGATGCATATATGGATGTGCACATTAATAGATGCAATGAAAGCAGTAAATTTAGGAGCTGTAAATGGTCAGTGGAATTTAAAAAGATAACAAGCTAGTGGAACAACAAAGCTAACATTTGGAAGAAAGAAAAGATTAATGTTATATGAGCTTTAAGAATTATGAAACTAAGAATAGCCATGGGATTAGATGGTTCAGTAATTGAGATTTGAGGAGTGCATTGGAGATATTAGTGTATCTTGGTTGACAGATTTGTTCAACAAGACTGTGAGTTTGAAGTGAATGCTTGATGAATAGAGAAAAAGTACATCGATCTATATTTTCTAAAAGAAAGGAGATACACCGAATTGTGCCTACTATTACAGAATTAAACTTAGGAACCAGTCTATGAAAATTTGGGACGGAATTATTGAACAAAGGCCATGGGCTATGGCATTAGAAATATTCATTGTAAAATCTATTTGAGCACACATTTGGATGGCCAACCGTGGGGGCTATTTACCTGATTCAACAATTGATTCAAAAATATAGGGAGCAAGAACCTACACATGATCTTTATTGGTCTAAATAAAAAAAGACTAGAAGGTAAGATGAGAATTAATTTGGTGTGTGTTGGTAAAAAAAGGAGTCTTGAAGGGATGCATTGATAATTTGATATTATTAAGAATACAAAGCAAGGAGCAATGCCAAATGTGACAACCATGAGTGGAGAGACAAGCGAGTTCCTAATTAATGAATCATCAAAGGTTAGCTTTGATCCTTATAGTTGGCATTAGTTATGGACAAACATGCTATTTGCAGATGATATGTATTTTTTATTGGTGAGAATAGAGAGGCGTCAACACAAAGTAGGAAAGACAGATATGACTAAGATAGACTACAGATAATGCAATTTTAATCAAAATGAGGCTAAAAAAGAGGATTCATGTTGCATAGGGCCTGTTTTGATATAGGTAGTGTAGTATCCACATAGCTAATAGAAAGTAATGATGTCCTCTAGAATAAAAGGTAATGCAATATAGACAAAGGAGAGAAATAAAACAACGACAAAATTGCATGATGATTGGGGAAAAATATGTTTGACTTTGAAAAAGAAAGAGTTGGCTTTGAAAGACAAATATGATTGGTCTTGCTTTATTGTGGGTTTTTATTGTGTATGATTGAATTTATTTGCATGATCATCATCATAGAATCTTTTTCTCAACTGATGATATCAGATGCATGAATCTGGCAATGCCATACAAGTCCGTCCTAAACAATGTCCTCTGATAGGCTGAACATTTTTTGTATACCAAATAGCGATCCCAGATGGTAATCTTAATGTGGCCATTTTACTTTCTTTTGAGATCAGTTTCTCTGCAGTGCCTGCTGCTCTAGCTAATTGTCCATGCTTTTCAAATGTGATTGTTTTGTTATTTATGGACATGCCCAAGGGCATATTGGTAGAAGTAAATTCTTCTTTTTAAAGCCCTTCCCCAGTGGTACAGGCTAAAGACTAGATCTTCTCTTGCTATTTTCATTGATGTTCTTCAGGCCCTTAAAGCCTTACACTTAGAACAAGCTCTTGGCCACTGCAAATCTTGGCCTTTGTTTTATGTAGCCAAAGACATATGGGTGCTAGTCTACATTTTTTTGAATGATTTCATTCCTGATTCCTTCCTATTTTTGCCACTCATTCTTTTGAACAATCTCATTTTATCTACATTCATCTTGTGAGTTATGAAGAGCGCACAAATATTCACATTTACATTAAAATGTGCATAAGTTTATGCTTCAGCCTTTTGAATGCATGTTGCCTTACAACATATGTAAGATTTACTGTTATAGGATATTATGGTAATACAAAACATGAAAGTGTATTGTTTCTCACTGCTAATTATCATGTTTATATCTTATTCATTATTTCTTGCAAACCTTATGCTCAGGAAGTCGAATACTCTGAAGAGCCAGGTTTTCTCTATCATATCAAGTATCGTGTTGCAGGAGGTTCTAGGTATTTGTCAATGCCGCTTGGTTTCCTTTGTTGTTGTTATGTTTATTTATTGTTGTCAGACCATTGTCATCATTGTCGTTGTTGTCAACATCATCATCATATATGCATCAACAGAAATAATTTTATAGGAGGTCATTGTGAATGTGAAAGCAATGTTTGTTTCTGTTTTGCTCATTATTTACAGCGCTATTCCAGTATAAATATTGGTTATGTGATCTTTGAAGCCTTAATATAACTAGTTGGTCTATCCTTTTATACATTATGGAATTAATTTATCTTTTCTTTTAGAGCAGTTATTCTTTGGCTTATTTACCAAGGCATTAGAAAAAATCCTGAATAAGGCCGAGTGTTTTTTTCATGTATTAACTTCATTATGACAAAAAAAATCGGAAAGAGAAACATAATATACTTGTTAATGCACTTGATATATGTTATTTGTATCATCTAAGATCAATATTATCGAGAGCATGCAATTGCAATATCTGGATGAACTATTCATGTTATACACCCAAATCAGTTTAGAAGGAATCAGATGATTCATGTTGATTGCATGATTAATTCGTGATTTATACAGTTTAATCAAAATTATTGGAAATAAAATGAATAAAGATAAAGCAAATATGGTTTTTGAACAAAAAGATATGGCTTGATGATTGAAAATTTATGTAATAATGAGGAAAAAAGTAAGTTTGTTGGGGTAGGATAATGTTGCATCAATTAAAAAAGGTCTATTTGGATGCTTGGAAAACAGGAGTGAAGGGGGTGAAAAATCTACAATTTGAAAAAAGTAAGGAAATGCAAGGAAATTTTATCAAACAGAAGGTGAATAAAGACAAAATAAATATGGTTGAGGAAGATAAATTTATGGTTGATGACTGGAGATACAAGTAATGATGTGGAAAAATGTAAGATTGTTCAAAATAAATAAGGTAAGTAAACATCATATTACATTGAAGTGGAGGGAAAATGGGAGGGATCCTCCCCCTTTTCCAAGAATCCAAACAGGGCCTCAGTGTGTTTGGATAGTGGTAAATGTAAATATAAATGTAAAATGAGATGTAAATGATGTCAATAGGAGAAAGGGTGCTGACAGTTACAAAGTGGATAGAAGCAAAATGCATAGTGAAGGGTGATGCAAAATATAGGTAATAAGGAAGAATAAATGGCATCGTCAGGGGCAGTGGGGGGTAAGTGAATATCACATCAATTTAGTGAGAGGGAAAATAGTGCCTTTCATGTTTACATTTACATATACTCCTGTTATCCAAAGTCCAAACACAGTAGGTATGTAGAAAACTCTGAAAGTCCATTGCCTGTACTTCAATATGCCAGTTCATTAATTAACTATTTTGCTTTCTGAAGGAGCGACTATTTGACAATTGCAACAACAAGACCAGAGACATTATTTGGAGATACTGCTATTGCTGTGAATCCTGAGGTAAGGTTTACAATTTCTATTTAACTGAGTCTTATAGAGGTGGACATTTCTCTAAATTATTTCTATGGGGTTCCAAATAGGTTCTTTTCTTTTGGTTATGGATTAAAGTTTTAGTGTCAATAAAAGCATTTTTAATACACAGACTATAGATTTATCTTCGAATTCAGAGTCTGGCTTCTTACAGTTACACTTCTTTTTAATTTTTTACTCGAATTTTGTAATGAATTGAGAAGTTACTAGGAGGATGCATGAATAATGATATTTGCTTTTTGCAGTGGTGGTTATGTCAATAATAGCTTGCAATGGATTATCAGCATTGTCTATTTGGCACATCGATGATATGATATTGACACACAAATGTTTCCCAAATAAGATATTTTCCACAGTTTGCATATGTCAAAGACAAAAAATGTTGTGCCTGTTTGAAAAATATGTGATTGCCATAGTGTAAAAATTGTGTTATACATAAACAATATCAAGGATGGTAATTATTAATTAGTTGTATATCTAAATCCATTTTTAGCTTATCAATGAGCTATTTTAAGAGATAACTCACATCTTGTACTTTAGGCAAATGAAAAATTGATAAATATACAACTTCTGTTTGATTTTTTATGCTTTGGATGCATGTTTATGTCTCTCAAAAGTCTTTTGAAGTCTGATCGGAAATGTCATCATTTTCCCAATGTTTCCATATTTTCCTTCAATGTCGATATCATTTTCTAACGTTTCGATGTATCTTTTGCAATATCTATTATGTCCACATCCTAAAGCTGCAATGCAGTCCATGACATTGATATACAACAACAGTCAGGCAAATCTAGATTAGTTCAAGATGTTTTTTCGAGAGGCAGAGGAGATGCTTCACATTTTTCAGAGGGAAAGTTTGATTATCAAAGGATTTGCTGTTTGAAAAATAATAGGGAAGATAATGAAAGTTCATTTTGCAAGTTGATGGTTTGGGGTAATTGCTAGAATTTGAAAGCTGGGATAAAAGAGTACTTCTGTTTGGGATAAAAGAGTACTCTCTCTTTAAAGACGACCGAGAAGGAAGATGCAAAAGAAAGACAATAAAACCACAACATGGGGAGAAAGGCTGCATTTAGAGAAGTCATGGAGCTTTCAAGGACATGGTAAACACCCTGGGTTTATTGTAAGAGAAAGTGGAAGAAAGTTCCAATGTTCCAGGAAATGAAGAAAATATGAAGGAAAAGATAATGTGATTTGAATGGAAAGAATCATTTTGGTGTATAGGTCTTTGTGGCAGGGGAACTATGAAGCAAAGGCAACTTTTAGAAAGATGTTTTATCTGTAGAATTTATTATTCAAGGAGGTTTCCTTTACCACGGGCATTCATAAGCATCATTTTTAACATGGAGTCTTTGAGCAATGGTGTCTCATAATTGATCAAAGGGTTGAGATAGCTCATTTATATGAAGGATGAGAGCATATGCTGATGTGAGTGATTTGCTAGGCTGTTAAGTTGGACAGAGTATTCAGTTTTAGATTTTGGAATGAATTGGTCTTTAAGGATTCTAGTTTTTGCTCAGCTGAAACAATAAAATTTCATCAGAGTGCAATTTTAATGGAAATTGCGGAATATTTTAAAATTCAAAAAACATGTGGAACGTACTCTTATTCACTAGTTTGGTGTCTAGTGTAGTAATGTTTTATCCTGAAATTCTAGAGAATAGGGCAATTGATAGGAAGGAAGATAATTGAAAGGTGAAGTACCAAAAACTACAGTCCAGTAAGGTAACAACTTTGATTACAATGGTTATATTTTGCCAAATCAAGTTTTTGAGGGCAGTGAAAGTCAGTGGACAGGAAGACAAAGCAATATTGTTTGTCAAGGTTGGTTACTTAAAGAGGTTCCCAAATGAGAAAGAGGGATTCAGATATGTGAAATGGCTGACAAGGATATATGTGGATGATCTGGATGAGATTTCTTAAAAAGCAGATGGTAATACGGTCCATAAGGAATAAATCAATGAAATGGAATGATGGGAGATTGTGAATTCTTCAAGGAAAGGAAGAGAGTGAAATTATGAGGCCTTGTTCTGCTATATGCAGAGACACTTATACAAAGAAAAGGGCCCAAACTGCTCATGTATTTTCTCCATGATTCTTCAATTGTGCTGGAGAAGGTGACAAAACTTTCTCATTGAATTCTTCATTGGACCAAATGTTGAAAAATGCAAGGGCATATTGATTTTTTTGTGGCTCCATGTGGAGATGCTAAAACCAGATCATTGCAGGAAGTTTCAGGATATGGTGATAATGGTAATGAAACTTTAATCCTTATTGGCTATTAGGGAGACATGTATGTAAATGTAGAGTGTGGAGATCTAAGATCACAGGATCCAGAGGGACATCAGTAGAAAATAGTGGAGAGGTGGACATTAGGGAATTTGTACACAATATCAATTGTTTTGATTTTTGAAGAACACGCTAATATTTTCAGTTGTAAACATTAAGCTATGATGGAAGTTAGATCCTTCCTTTTTGAATGGTTAGCTGCAATAGAAGATTTTTTTTTTTGAATGACGTGATATGTCTGATGTCCAATGAATTAGATTTTCCAAAATGAAGTTAATAGAGTTTGCCAAACATTATTGACAAGGAGTTCAACGAGCTCTTGATAATGGGCATCACTCATTATTGTGTGTTTAGCGATGAAAACCAAACTAAGGCAAAAATATCTTGTAGATTATTATTAGTGACAATTATTGAAAAAATTGATGAATTTGACTAATTGTGATATCCAAGGGAAGTAGTTACCTTGTTTAGAAAACCAGCATTGGAAATATGACGAAGTATTCTCCTAAATCTATACTATTACTACCTCTGATATCTAATGGAAGTAGCTATCCTATTTAGAAAACCAACATTGTCAATATGACAGGTATTGCCACTAGTTCACATCAAAAGGAGTGTGAAATTTATTGCATGACTCATCGTAGGCACCAAAGGTGAGAAATGTTATGAAGGAATAAAATTTGATGGAATAAAATTTGATCAAATCGTTAAAACTTCTAATGTACTCTCTGACTGTGAGTTTGATGATGACTTAAGTTAATTAACTAGAGTTTAAAAGACATATTTAGGTTAATTAAATAGAGTTTGAAAGACTTATCTGTAGGAGAGAACTTGAGGATTTGTTACTTTGCATTGCTTGTTATGGAACTTGCCTCAACATGTGGTCATTTAGGGCTTGTTTGATTTGGTTGGAGATTATTGTTTGATGGTTGATAAGTAGCAGAAGAATAAATGCTAACTGTTTGATACAGCTGAATTAAATAGATTAAAAACTATTAAGCACGTTTGATCCAGCTGAGGCTGAAATGCTGAAATAACAAACAAAAGATAGAATTGCCTATTGTTTAAGACAACCTAACTGAAATGTTTGTATAAATTAAAATAAATAATTTTATCAAACATCTATTTAACAAATAAATATAAAAGGCTAAAATGATCAAATTTTATATTTAAGTGTTCTGTAAGCAATATATTTTGAGAATTATCTAATAATCATAAGGGTATTTTAGGAAAACAAATTTTAATAAACAATAAGCATCCTAAGAGGTATCTATGGATTAGGGCATCTTGCTCTACATCAACAGTGGATGGCTTGGAGGCAACAGGGAAACAAATTATCAAAGTTCATGAATATCAGTAATTTTTCTCATTTAAAATGTTCTTTCTATAACATTTCTCCATCGTTAATTCCATTTCCTATCTATTATCAATATTAGCTATAATATATCTATGTCGTAAAGCAGTTATATATATATATATATATATATATATATTCTGTGACACTGATACAACGAATGTTGGACCTGTCAAATGTTATCAACAGGTCTTCCCAATTGTAGTTTCAAGATTGGACAAGAATGGAGGAACAAGGTTCTCAACCTTATCGTTGAAGCATCTATTTCTTTCTTCTTTAAAACTCGATCAGTATCTCCCATTCCTTCCTTGTGTTAGTAACATCAGCAGATTCAGTAAACTATGATTCATCATAGATTTATCTTATTTCCCCTAGTTGCACACAATTTGACAATCCATATAAAGTTTCCTCTAAGCTGCATTCTCATATCCATTCATATCGAATGATTTCCTTCTACATTGTTCCAATATCAGGATGATCTAATTGTATGAAAGAATTTGTTTCTTAGATTTGTTTTAGGCTTCTTCTATAATTGTCCTTTTTTATATTTAATGTCACTACTGTGCTTTCTTGTTTATATAATTATTAATTGTTTTTACCTTCTAATTAAAATTATTTGGGTTTCAAGTTCTGTCATTCATGATGATGCTGACTCCTATTGTTCTTTTCTCCCATTGTTCTGCAGGATGATCGTTATGCTAGGTACATTGGCAGAATGGCAATTGTACCTATGACATTTGGACGGCATGTTCCTATTATCTCCGATAGAGTAAGTTTTCTTTTACAAAGCATATTTTGTCTTTGATATTTTGTTTTTCAATGTCATTTACACTTTTTATCTGTTGTATTCATTTAGATAATTAACATGATGGACCTAATTTCTCACATGGGACTTGAAGTAACTGTTAAAAGATTTGCAGATTGGACTCACAATTTAGTCATGTTGGCTTGGATTGGTTTTTCTTGACTCTTGAGCATAAATTCCAAACTCCAATTTTATTGATATGGCCTGATCAATGTTTCAACTTGAAATTTCTTTCTCAATAAAAAAATCTATAATTGATTAGGTTGGATTTGTCATGGAAAGCACGCTACTGATCCAATAGGGATGCAAGTTAGGAATGTGATTGTAATTCAATTAGCTGCCTTTTCTTGTTGAGCGAAGCACAGTTGTGCTTTCTTGAAGTTCGCACATTATCCATTGCCAGTTTGATTTGGTAGGACTTAGGAGAGATGATCATATTTGGAGTTTGGACTTCCATTATCTTTTGTTTTTTTACTTATTGTTAGTAACAGGCTAGACTAAGTAGTATGTATCTTGTGAGCCTATGTTAACAGACAAAGCTAAGAGGTTTGTGCAAAAGGTAGGACAACTCAATAGAATGGCATCTAGTGGCTTTATGATCTAGTTGGCAGGGTTTGCTGGGAAATCCTTTCATTAACTTTTGGTCTGACGATGAAAGTTTGCAAATTGTGACAGTATGTTGATAAAGAATTTGGCACTGGTGTATTAAAGATCAGCCCTGGACACGATCACAATGACTACCTTCTTGCTAGGAAGCTGGGACTACCAATACTTAATGTAATGAATAAAGATGGGACACTTAATGAGGTTGCTGGACTGTACAGGTAAAGGATTAAGGTCAAACTGTTATTACTTTTGGCTAGCTGCCCATTGATATCAATGACTGATCTTGCTATCAGTAATTTGTCTCAGTGGGCTCGATCGATTTGAGGCACGGAAGAAATTGTGGTCAGACCTTGAGGAGACTGGTCTAGCTGTCAAAAAGGAACCATACACTCTGAGAGTGCCCAGATCCCAACGTGGTGGTGAAGTGTGATAATCATCTTTTAATCTTGCTGCTCATTTCAGAGATGTCTTTTGTTGTATATTTGTTTCCTTTTTCCTTAACAGCTCCTCAAAGATTTGGTTTCTCAAATTTAGGTGATAGAGCCACTTGTGAGCAAGCAATGGTTTGTGACCATGGAGCCACTAGCTGAGAAAGCCCTTCATGCTGTTGAAAATGGCCAATTGACCATTATCCCTGAAAGATTTGAGAAGGTAAATGTTAATGAGCTTTTCTTTTCTTTAGCCTGGCTTTCTAGTTTAATATGTAAAGCTTCTTGTACTTTTAATGGGATGTGAGGACTGGAGCCTTAAGAAATGAATAAGTTACTGAGACTCTAGTTTCTTTTGTCCATTATTTGGTGAATAGGACTCATAATTTTACAGGCTTCACTAAAGATGTGGCCATGATTCTTTACCTATGTGCCCAGAATTCTCTGTTTCGATCTCTGTATTTCTCCATTTCTCTGGATGCTTAAAATTCACACTTTGATTTCTTATGAAGTTTGTTCCCATTGACTTGCCTGTGGTTAAGATGCAGTGTTTGACAGTTTCATTTAGACATATGCCCTCTCTTTGACTTGTAGATAATCAAACATTGGTTCTCAAATATTAAAGATTGGTGCACATGCCCTTGTCTTTGACTTGTATATGTACAAACATTGGTTATCAAATATTAAAGATTGGTGCATATGCCCTTGTCTTTGACTTGTAGATTTACAAACATTGGTTGTCAAAAATTAAAGACTGGTGCATTTGCCCTTGTCTTTGACTCTTAGATTTACAAACATTGGTTGTCAAAAATTAAAGACTTGTGCATTTGCCCTTGTCTTTGACTTGTAGATTTAGAAATATTTGTTGTCAAAAATTAAAGATCGGTGCATTTGCCCTTGTCTTTGACTTGTAGATTTACAAACATTGGTTGTCAAAAATTAAAGATTGGTGTGCCCTTGTCTTTGATTTGCAGATATACAAACATTGGTTATCAAATATTAAAGATTGGTGCGTAAGCAGACAGCTTTGGTGGGGGCATCGGATACCTGTTTGGTACATCTCAGGTAGGGACTGTGAGGAAGACTACATTGTTGCGAGGTCAGCTGAAGAAGCATTTGAAATAGCTCATGATAAGTATGGAAAGGATGTTGAAATCTATCAAGATCCAGATGTTCTTGACACCTGGTTCTCAAGGTCAGGACTACACTGCTGAAATATAAAACCCCAGTTTTTCAGCTTATTTTAATGTTATCTGTAGTAAGTCTTAGAATGCCTAACTCATCATTTCTTGCTTGCTCTTGTTTGATGATTGTTTCTCTTGTCGG